>PVHY01012591.1:0-43981 GCA_004024945.1 Uropsilus gracilis | reverse complement strand
GAAGGAAGGAAGGAAGGAAGGAAGGAAGGAAGGAAGGAAGGAAGGAAGGAAGGAAGGAAGGAAGGAAGGAAGGAAGGACGGACGGACGGACGGACGGACAATGGGCCACACACCAACCAGTGACTCAAGATTGTATGCACAAAATAAAAAATATATTTAAAAAATTACCATGTTGACTAAAAAAGAAAAAACTTCAGACCAACTTGAACATTAGACTCAGCTGAAGAAACAATTTTTTTAAAAAAAGGTAATAATTTGGAATTTAGATCTAAGAAATGATCCACGGAGTAGCAAGGAGAAATGAGGGGCTAGAAAACATAAATATTAAAGAGAAGGTAAGAGATAAGGAGAGAAGAATTATAAAGACCAGAAATAATATGGGGAGAGAATAGGACAGACAGTATTTGAAGATCTAGGTAGAATTTTCCATGCTTGGTGGAAAAGCATGCATCCATCAATTCAGGAAACAAATATACCCCAAAATACACATGTAAATAAAATCTGACTGAACATGGATGCCTAAACAATACAGAATAACTGCAGATACCAAAACAAGATTACAAAGGAATCAAAATGAGAGAAAGTTCATCAATGAACACAAGATAATCAAATAATCAATTATCTTCTCAATTAAAAAAATAGTCAAAAGATGGTAGAATAATATCTTTATAATGCTAAGAAAAATCAATTATCAACTTAGAATTTATACCCTGCAAAACTGAAATAAAGACATGCTCACATGAAACAGATTATTTTTTGTTGTTGTTTTGAGACTAGGTCTCGCTGTTTTTGCCCATGGAACTGCAGGCTCACATTGCCTGAGGTACCACGGACTCAAGCAATCCCAAGCCTCAGCTTCCCAGGTAGCTGGGATTAAAGGCACACACCACCACACCCAGCTATTTTTTGGGACTAGGTCTCACTGTGTTGCCCCGAGTGGGACTCGAACAGCGATCCCTAGCCCCAGTCACTTCAATAGGCTGAAGCTTACAGGCACAAGTCCACCATGCCCAGCTGAAACAGATTCTCTAAAGAAAATATTTTGTACTGAACAAAAGTAAAAAAAATGTTCCCTCCACTAAATCCCCCATGCCCAAATCCCATCTGTCTTCCTTCTGCAACCCCTCTACCCCTTTCCCTATTCCTGCTGGTAGCCATTATCTTTTTGTTGCCAAGTTTAAACTTTCATTTCTTCTATTGTTTGCATGTAATATTATTTTTAGTATTTATATTCCACAGATGAGTGAAATCATTGAAATCTGCCCTTTACTTGAGGAATTTCACTCATCACAATCACCTCAAAGTCCATCCATTATGTCCCAAATGCCACCATGAAACACAGATTTTACCATCAACAGATCTTCACTTAAAAACTACAGGATGATCTTAAAAAAGAAAAATAATAGCAAAAGGATCTGAAATGGAAGAGCTAGTGACCAAATAAAGTGATTAACACATAAATCAGAAGTACTGTTTAAAAGAAATAATGAAAGTAAAATTGTTAACATATAAAGTCAACAAATAGCTCTTATGTAACAGTAAAAAAGAAACAAAAACCCTAGACTCCACTAAAAAACTATTAGGAAACAATGAATCAGTAAAGTGTCAAACAACAGAAATTAGAATGCAAAAATCTTACTACAAACAACAACTAGAAGAAACCAAGAAATCATTTACAAATGCAACAACAACAACAAAAAAAACCCTAAAGCATCAAGGAATAAACTTAGCAAAGGATATGAAAGATCATATAATAAAAATAAAACTATAAGACACTGAAGACACAAGCACAAAGAAAGTCCCTGCATGTGGACTGGAATAATTAACATTGATAAATGGCCATCTTAACCGTAGCAATATACAGATTCAATGTAATACCTATGAAAGTTTCAGTAGAATTCGTCAAAGAAACATAGCAAACAGTATTGAAATGTATACAAAACTATACACAACAGACCCCAAATAACCAAAGCAATCCTGACAAAAAAGAATGAAATTATTCCACTAGCAAACTGCATACTGTGCTAGAAAGTCATACCAATCAAAACAATAGCAATAGCAACCAAAAGTATGGCACTGAAATAAAAACAGACAAGATCATTACCTCATGCCATACACTATAAAATTAAGTCACACCCAAAGGGTGCCGGGGGAGGGTGCCTAATGTATTATGGTGGAGTGGAGGGTTATGGGTGTTATAATATACATCTGAGACGTAATTCTATTATCTCTAAATGATATGCAGTGTTGTAAAGCAATATTACTTCAATTAAAAATATTGCGACTAAAAAAGAATACCAAGCAAGCTAGAAACACACTACAGAAATGTATAGTGAAACAGATTATTTGCAGATGGAGACATTTTTCTATGTACTGTATATCGGCGTGGATCCATATATACATCTTTATATCCTGCCTCATGTTAATTCATTTATTTGCAACTAAAAGGAGAGGATGATGTCATCCTGATTATCATATACAGACGCATACATAAACACAGTATAGCAATATACAACTGTCTCAGATTTGTTACAAAAGATGAATGAAGTGCAAGTAGCTTGTCTCTAACTCAGTTTTTCACATATATTTTTAAGGATTTTTAGAAACACCATATAGCAGAAACATTTATAAAGGCAGTAACTATATTCTTTATAATATCCAACAATCATCAAGTAGATTAAATTCTTGTCTTTTTCACAAGCCAAAATGAATCATTGTTACATAAAGGTATCCTTAACATTCTTAAAACATTTTTTTCTCTCCAAGAACTATGATACCTTTGTTATTAACACAACATTGAAAGTAGTCATCAAATTACTAACCTCCTGTATTCCAAGGCAAAGATAATAAATGCTATCAGGTGCATAATTTTCTCCATTTGGCCGTCGTATTTCATTAACAAAATGAGCTAACCCATAATTAAGTTCAGCCATGGTGTGAGAAAGTAGATCCTCTTTTAACTTCACTGATTTAGCTATGAAGAAATAAAATTTTTAAATTCAGCATTATTCTTTACTATCTGAAATTAATTTAATCTATATAAGAACTTAAAAGTAAAATAAAGACTATATTTAAATGTACTTAAGATTTCAAGGAGCATTTTGTCTTTTAAAATTAAAGGTAGTTTAATAACAAAGCTTGATTCTAAATTAGAAACAGGTAAAAAAAAAAAAATCAAAGCACTTACTAGATTTTAGCTCATCTAACACCAGAAGATCTTCATCAAGCTGCCTAGTTTTGACCCAGTGTTTCCATGCGTTTACACCATACGTATATTTGAAAGGAAAACTGCATTCTGAATTGTCAGAACTATCATCATGAGACTGATATTCTGATACAGCTTTTCTCTTGGCGCCCTAGTAATAAAACACCATTGTAAAATGTTTTATTTTAAGCATAAATTTCATGATTTTATGTGAGCCATTTTTCAATAAGTGCAAATATAAAGAGAAATATACTTATGTGCTTAGAACTGATGGTATTCCTGAATCTGAGAATAGTTAACTGTAACATTGCTTGTAATATATATGCAGTAATGTCATATTTCTAATAAACCACATTATATAGCAAAAGTATAAATTCTACTGCGTCATCAATGCCTACAAAAGCATAATAAACTTAATAACATGTAATTAAAATATTATATCAATCAAGAAAGGGACTGAAAAAACTTTCAGTGTGGTCATTAGTTACATGGAATGACCACTCAATTCCTTTTTCACATTAATAGCACTGTTTTCTACAAAAAAATTTTAATTATTCCTTAACACAATTCACCAATTTTCCTTGTGCTCTTGGTGTCCTATCTAAAAATTTATGAATATCATCTTTTTTTAGCTCTCAACTGATCTTGTTTCATGTTGGAAATCAGAAATATAGAAAAGTGTTGTTTACAAAGTATTTAAAACAATTGTACTTAATATATTTAGATTTGGTCTAACTGAATGATCAAACTATTCAACAAATCTATTTGTTGGGCTACTTAAAAGGGAACAGATAAAACTGTGTATTTCAAAGTAACGAAAAAAACAGTTCTCTAGAAAACTGTCTCAATTCTTGTCAAAGAATTGATTTACTTTTTAGTATACATCAACCTTTTAATCTATGTCAATTTCTTAGGAAATTATACAGAAAAACTAAGTGTAATAATATTCACTCTTTTTCCATGAAATAATACATGTAAGACATTTTTATTACTTAGAAATTATTCCTAAAGAGTTTTTTTATGTCTAAATATCTTCCCACAGTCACAGGCAAACCTAAAGACCACTTATTATTATACTTACATAGAGATATTACTATACAGAGTATACTGTGTGAATTTAAGAATATTACTAAATTTTATACCTTTTTTTTAGTTCGAGGTCTAGGTTGTTCCTCATATTCTTCTCCAAAAACAGGAGGTAATAAAAATTCATTTTCCATATCAAGCTCCTCAGCAGCTAATAAATCAATCAGAACTTTTATTTCAAAAGTAATACACTACAGGTTTATGTTAACAGCCAAAAAAGACCCAAAGAATGTAAACAAGTACTACTAATGAGTACTGGAATAGAGAATGACTTTCTATAATTAATCTGGCCCATGAGTTCTGACAACAACCCTGCTCGGAGTATACATAGGACACATTTCTTTTACAAGATTAAAAGTACTTTTTTCTCATTGAAAGTAAAATTAATTTCCAAAATTTTCTTTAAAAATGCTATCAGTATTTCATTTAAAGATACTTTTTTGTTATTTTCTCTACTTTACAACATTAACTTAGTTTTATTTGAATGAAAAAGAAAAAATATGAATAGTAAGAGCAGTGATAAAAACAAGTAAATGGGTAAAGATCATAAACATAGTAATAAACTGTAACACAATAAAAAATTAGAATAGCCTTTTGAGTACCTCTGGGAAAATCTATTTCAATATCCAAATCTGGTTCATATGGTACATCAGGCATGATGGACTGTGACTCTACATCAGAATTCTTCAAGAGATCTGAACCAATTATGTCTGCTTCAATAATTACACCTGTAATCAACCCATAGTATAATTAGAAATCAAAATAGGGAATTTCAATAATACCTACATTTAATCTGACAAAAACAAGTCATTTAACTGTAAATACAAAACAAATATACTTACTATGTCACCAACAAAGGGTATGATGCTACTTTGAAATGCAAACTATTATGATCTTTATCATTACGATTAGATAATCCTGAGTACACAAAAATTTTTAATATTATAAATTTTTGACTGGCCCTCTTCAAAAGTCAGTAGGTATATTCTGATAGTAAAAGAACTCCGGTATATTGACTATTTCTAAAAGTAATCTTGTCAAAAATAAACTAATGAGGTGGCTACAATTTTAAACACGTTTTTAAAACTGTGAACCAAGGTTTCCACATTATTTCAGTATTTGACTTACTGACTTATTCAATATCTGACAAGCCCTTTCCAATGTTTTGATCAGGTACATTCAACGCTTTTGTATTGTTACCCACAGTAAAAAATTAATTTCATTCATTTCAGGATGGTAGGAGACAGAAAAACAGACACACACAAGAAACAAAGAATGCACAAAACATACCCTTTCTGTGAGAAATTCACACTGACTTTTTTTTTCCTGTTTACTTCATTTAAATGAACCAAAAAAAAGCACACTGATTGTGTCAATTGCACAATTCTAACAAAGAGCTAGACACTGTCAGATAATAAAATACAAAGACTTTACAGTCTAGGATAAAAGGAATTAAGCAACAGGACTAAGATAGGCATAAATATTCTATGCAACAAAATCATTACAACCCACTCACCATTTGGTAAACACTGCCCTACCATAAACTAAAGTAAACCCTGGTCTAGATGGTGCAAATTACTTTATTAGAACAGATGACTACTGAACAACATGGCCTTTAACTGCTTGGGTCTACTAATAAGACAATGCAAACTTACAGTGTTGAAAAATACAGTATAGTATTAATAATGTATTTTTCCCTTATAATCTTTTTAAATAATTTTTTCTAACTGTAGTGTAAGAATACATTACATAATACATATAACATACAAAGCATGTATTCTGTTACTAGCTTGGCTCTGGTCAACAGCAGGTTATCAATAGTAAAGTTTTCGGGACATCAAAAGTTATAATTGGATTTTCGACTAAGTAGGTGGGTTAGCACCTGTAAATCCAGAGTCAACTGTACAATTAAGAAAACAAATTCAGAGATAAAAAGAAGAAATGAGAGTTCTACAAAATAAGAGTTTTGAACTGTTATTAAAGACTAGTACAAATTTTGTGTCTTAATCCATTAAAACAAATAGCACACTTATTCACAAGGTTTAATATACTGTAGCTCACTATTAATGCTGGCAGCTTCTGCTTTACCCCCATCTTCAGTCATCATATCTGTCATCGTAAGCAACTCTGAATCAAGAGAATCTGAAGGAACTTTGTTTTTTAACTCCTCAACTGCTGCAGGGATTTTTTCATGGCTGTCCAATGGGGCAGGCAGAAAAACAGGAACTGGCACCTAAATAATCAAAGTGTTGTTAGGTTTATCAATAAACACTGAAAGGTATTTCTCCACATTAGAACATGTTAAAGCGAAGATAGTACATTTGTGACAAATCTCAAAATATAAGCAGTTGCCTTTGAAGTAAAAACGAGAGAATTTCTGAGGTATTTCTATTCTGCAGGGAATTAGTTCAGTCAATCGCTAGCAAGTATTGCAAGTAATTTAGGATGAAACAAAATATTGTTATGATATATGAAAGTCTACGTTCCAGTTATAAACTTCATGGTTTCATAAGTATTTCTAAAGTAAATTCAGATATAACATACAATATGTGCAAAGCAGTCACAGACATCTGCTGAACTTCACTCTCAGGTAAATGAATATTTACCTGACTGAACACAATCCTAACAGATACTCAACCGTAAGTTAACTTGAAAAAAAAGCAGATTCAATTCTCTGCTTTACTAGCTTTGTTAAAGCAGTAATTGTAAAATTACACCCCGGCACCTGAAAAATCTCAAGATGAAAACGAACTTAAAATCTGACTTACAGGAACAGGAACAGTAGTAGGAACAGGAATATTCTGACTGTACATGTGCATAGGGACTGGAATATACACAGGTACGGGGATAGGCACTGGGACATACTCTGTCTTCCAATTATCGTCTAAGAACAAAAGGTATTAAAGGAATAATGTTAACTAACAACACTTGCATATGGCTGCTCGGTGTTAAAAATTATTTGGTAACAAAGGAAAATATAAATGCTTCTGTACTCATTTTAAAGAAATTCTTAGTGTCATAGGGTTGGGTAATTTAAAAGCAATAAAAACAATAAAATTGAATGCACATATATTATAGAAAGTACATAGGTTTTAGTAGAAAGAAAACATCCTTTAAAGACATAAATACAGTTCCAGATACCAAGATTCCTCTCACAAATCCCATCAAAGGTTAATTTAACAAAATAATCACAATAGAACTATAGAAACAGGACAACATTTGAAGAAAATACATTTTGAATTATTGCATCTCATTCTGACAAGGAAACAAAATTGTTAAAATTGCAGACAACACTTAGAAATTATCTTATAAGAAAGACTAATTTTAGTAGATCCCAGCCCCAAGGAAATTTTTATAAGGCATTTCTCACTTGTGACATATCTTATAGCCTAGGCATTTAACGGGATACTGATTTTCACGAATTAGTGATTTTTAAAAATATGTGATATTCATGGTAATTTTTAAAATTGGGTAAGCAAAAAAAAATGACAAAAGAAATCTATTTTGTAGTCAATTACTTCTGAAAAGCATGAATTTTATCAAATGACATGTAAATATAGAGAAGTATATAAGTCAAATTTTCTTAAGTTACCTGTCTGACAAGATTTGGTCTGCATGTGAGGCTTACAATAAGTAGCTTTTGTCATTGTTAATGGTTTGCAAAGAACTGCTTTGTTCTTCATCTCTTTGTTAGGTGTTGGAGAGGGGGGTGGTGCTGAACCCTATAGGGAAGCAAAGAAAAGGCATTTTATTTTTGCCTCTAATATTTATCACTTCCTGGTATTGATAAATACTGATTTCCAAATCATACAGAGGAAATACACAAGAATAGAACAATATAACCAAATTATGCTATTATTACTCTTTATCAGAACCATAGAGTAGAAGTATCAATATGACTCTATCTCAATGACTGGCAAATCAGAAGTATTCAATCTACAAATTTTTCTCATCTTCAAAGGATTAAAAATCAAAAAAGACAGTTCTTACAAGTAAAAAAGGCTAGGCTGTTAACCTGAATGTTCCAAATATTTACTCTCTTAAAATATATTTGGGAAAGAAAAATTATTGCTATCTGATACTCTTAGCACCCTCTCTTGAATAAACAGCTTACACATTTGAAAGGTAAAAGAAAATTACCGAAAATATTATCCAGTTTTAAGTTGCATATTTCCTGTGTCCCGCCAAATGCAATTTTAGAAACGTTTCCTACATTCTATCAGATGTTTTATTAAGCACCTTCACTGCAAAAAATATTTGAAATGGAAAATACACCTGTCCCCACCCCCCAAAACACAAAATCTAATATAAGCTGAAGATAAGTCCACAGGGCACTAAAGCTAATGTGCTTCCACACTACCTATTGATACGGGGTTTGCAAGAAGGAAGGTACTGAATACTTACATAGTCAATTTTCATTATTTGGGGTAGTTAAGCTCTATACTGATGCCATTAACACTGATGGAGTGAATACTGAACCACTATTCTAAAAGCAAAGGAACTTATTCTGCAGAAGAGGAAGACATTGATGAGGGAGGCACAGTTACATCTGAAGTTCTACCTCAGGAGCTTGGCCCTTGTAAGTTATTGAGAGAGTCAGAGATTTTGTGGTCCAAACTGGCTTCAAATATTCTTGAATATTTGAATATTCAAATAGCCTTGTCTGGCTCGCCTTTTCACCTCAAATATGTTCATCATCTTTTTATAAGTTGTAAAAACAATGGTGCTTGAATCTGAGGCTTTGCTAATACATAGGTTCATATTCTTCCATATCACTGATAATTTTTCCCAAAACAGAATTCCATTCCAAAAAGTTGACTATTGCTAAAGGAAAAATTCTTGGTCCACAGTTGACATTCATTACTAACTCTGATGCCTTGTTCTGCCATCTTGTCCAGCTCTTCATAACTGAGTTCTAATGTCCTGTCTGTCAAAAAAACTGAGTTCTAATGTCCTGTGTCTTCTTCCTTCATAACCCCAAAGCTTTCTGCACTTATTTGAATATAATATATTTTAACACTTTATTTTCAAAAACTTGTTAAGTTTTTACATAGTGCAGTCAAACATTTTCCCAACAATTATTTACAATAGCCTACTTAATGCTGTCCCAGCATAACTAATAATGTTGCAAACAGAAAGTAACTTCCAGAGGTGGTGGTTTCCTTTATTGGCATCCTGAGTTCTTTCATGGGATGGGCTTTAATTAAAAGCTTTAATATTGCCCATCCAAGGGATTGGATGAGAGACTCGGTATTTGGAGTCATTAATAAAAAGAACTACATCAAAATGGATATTCTTTTGAGCTCTTTGCAGCAATGGACATTTTTCAATTAAAAAACAAAAACAAACAAAAAAACCTTGAACTTAAGATTTTTGTCTGGAGACAGTGTCCAAATTCTATGCAGAAGCATTTGTGGAATCAATTCCAAAATATTTCAGACACCATTTATCTTTTTTGTGTCCCACCATAAATGACCTAGAATTCAGCTGAATTTTTTCCCTTTAAGTGTTCAAGGATTCCAGGCTCTGTACCCCATCAGGAGTTTGCACCTAAAGTTACTCTTGGCACTGGCACACAACAGCAAGGTAGCAAGGTCTCTTTAAAGTCAGGGACTCTGGAAGTCTTTCTATCATACAGGTTCATTTGTCAACAACTTGTAAAAACATGCTAGCCTAAGCAGCACTGAACACTTAATAGTTCATATAATCCCTTTCTGCATAACACTTAGCAGGTGTTCTTTAACAACTGAGGAGACAGAGAAAAGGAGGCCATCTATGAACTACAAAGCAGGGCCTCACCAAACACCATCTCTGCTGGAGTCTTAATTTTGGAATACTCAATCTCCAGAACAGCAATAAATAATTTCTGTTGTTTGTATGACACTCAGTCTGTGATATTCTATAAAAGTAGATCAAACAGACTAAGATTCTATATAAAGCACCAAAGTTATATAATTCATGAAATGAGTATTTAATTTGCATAACACCCTATGTGGTAAGTCTTTTTATCACTCCTATTTTACAAGTGAGAAAACAGAAGCCTAAAAGTTACACACCCTGGTAAAGATGAAAGAGCTAAAATTTCTGAAGCCAGGATTCAAGTAGATTCATACAATGTCAAAGCTTATGTTCTTAACTACTATATCTATTAACCCTTGTCTACAAGATATGGTAAATAACAGCCATCAAGTGTTTACTACAAAATGGCTCTAGAATAGGTACTACCTTCATCAGCATTTTACAAATTAGGAAATTCACACAAACAACAGTGTGTCCAAAATTACATAGCTAAACTTACATAGCTAAACTCATCCTTTGAAGTTAATGGGGGGAGCAATAAAAGATTCCAAAAGCTTACAAAGAAAAGATCAGGATTTTTATAAGACAAAAGACAATTTTCCGCAATGCCCTAATGACTTTTCTCCCCCAATAATAATGCTTCTTCCATCCTTTTATTGTCACATATTATGTTTCAAGTGCTATGAAAGTAGTATGTAATACTGTTGTGGTAGAAAGGGCTTCTTAAAGTCTTTTCAAAAGCTTACATCTTTGAAATAAGGTTATGGAACTGCCTTATGTTTCACAAAGATAACAAGATAGAAGGTGAGTATATTTACATTGTTTGGCATGGGTAAAAAGCACCTGGTATTAAAATAGGATGATTTTACTGAATACTATTTATTATGTACTTTTGAGTTACAAAATTTAAAATTATATTTCCACAAAGAGGGAACAGATTCCTATCTGAGAAAAGCAAAAGGAAAAACACTACTTCTAAGATTATCTATTGATATCAAAATAGAGTAAAAATAACAATCTTTCATCTATATCAGAAATTCTAAACTGTGATTACACATCAAAATCACCTGAAGAACTTTTCAAAAACACAGAAATTCTGTATTGAGGTATAGGCATTGGGAAGTCTTGAAAACTCCCAAGATGATTCTAATGTATATAGCCAGAGGTTAGAATCACTGATTAATGGTTAGTCGCTAACTACTAATTAACTAGACAAGACATTTATTGTTATGCCAATGAAAGACTACTTTAAAAGAACTTCCCTTGGATAAGGATGTATAAATGCCAGTACTCTAGCACCAGTAATTGCTGTTAGACTCAGCTATAGAGTGTAGAATCATTGCTCTTCACAATGTGACAAAATATTACTTCTCCTTAGCAGCCATTACATATAATGACTTCCAATCACCTAAAATCTACAAAAACTTTAAAATATTAACATTAAAGCAGAATTTGATGTATTACAACAAAAAGAAGCAAACGACTCAAAAAAAAAAAAAAAAAAAAAAACTCCAGAAGAATACTATATGGACACTTGTCAGATTTAGAAACTCAGTAGCCATAACCTAAAACTTAGATCTTCAGATTCCAATTTGAAAAGCAAATGAACAGTCATTAATATTGTGGCACAGTTTATCTTTTCACCCTCATTTCCCATAATTCTACCACATATCCTCCTCATGGTTGGCCCTATTAAGTAGTTTTGCCTAATAACATGCTCTTAGCACATTACCCCTTCTTTTCCACCTCATCTGACAATCTTCTGCTCAAGTATGTTGAAGCTTCTTCATAGCTGCAGAGAAATGACAGTCATCTTTTAAGATGTACTTCTGGTGCTGCAAATGCACATACTGTGGGTCTTTAGTCAAATACCATTTAAACCTCCCCCAATGTGGGTACAAATCATAATCTCAATATTACTTAGCGTGTATGAAAAAACCTGTTTGTAATATCAGGTAATCCATCTGAACATTTAAACTATTTGAACAGAGAAAAATAAAAGTAATATTTAGTACTTTACTTAAGCAACACTTACTGTTATTTTGCTTCGGGATGTCTGGCAACCTTGATCTAAAAATATAAAATTGAAAATTAGTTAAGTGATAAAAATCTCTCTCATTAAATTGCATTAATTTCAAGTTACTGAAGAAAATATTTTAGAATAAAAAAATCTTGAGTACTAAAATATAGAGCTAAAAGTATAATGAACTCATTTCCTCCTTGTTTCCTCAGAAAATACACAATGCTTTTCAAGTAAGTCGCATTTTTTAAAGTGTTTTTGTTGCTCCTCCCAATCTAACCTAGCACATACAATTTGTTAAAATTGATTTTCACTTAAAACTGCAGGTGACACATAACAAATTAATTTTTTAGAATTTTTGCTTTAAAGTTGTTTAGCTTCTTTTCTTCAACTAACATTAAATTATAAAGGGTGTGTAAAATGAAATGCAATACATGTATTAAACATCAACATTGTATCTCCAACCAAAAACTTTGAATTTAAGTTGCTTTTAAACTACCTTCATAGTCAACTATTCATTATTACTATAACTTCAAAGCTTAAAATTAAAGAATGTTGAACAGTTTTTTAAGTGACTTCATAGGTTATTACATACCATAATGTAAGTTTTCAGGTCCCTTCTGAGTTGTCATATTGGGCTCATTTTGCTGACAATAGAAACGTAATAAGCAATGTTGATCACAGAAATGTTTCATTTCTCCACGCCACTGCACTCTCTCTTTAAGAGTTCCTTGAGATTTACAACAGTCACACCTTGCAGCCTTAATAGAAGGTATCAAACATTTTGAATTAGAAGATTTTTAAGACATATGTATTTTAAAAGATTTCTAAAGGTTTGTCAGTGATTATTACCAAATATGATCAAATAGCGGATAAAGAAAAACTAAAATTAAAATATAAACCATAAGCATACAGTAAAATCCACCATAACTAGAAATGGGAAAATGTAGCAATTTACCTAATCATCAAAATCTCTTACTATACTTACCAGAAGTGAAAGAGCAACACAAAGATAGGGTAGCCAACAAGAATGAACATTGCTAAACCAAACTGATAGAATAAATTTTTAAATCTTAAAATAATTCTGAGGGCCACAAAAATATTTTGGTAGAAGTCTTCTATAATCATATTACATTGAAATTCTCCAATTAAAAATCAGATTCCTCAGGTTCAAATGATAGTTTATAATAGGTCAATTTGGAGATGGATATAAGAACAGAAGAAAAAAAAAATTTTTTTTGAGACTAGGTCTCGCTATTTTTTGCCTGTGGAACCGCAGGCTCTTGTTGCCTGGGGTACCACAGACTCAAGCAATCTCCAGCCTCAGCTTCCCAGGTGGCTGGGATTACAGGCACACGCCACCACGCCCAGCTATTTTTTTGGAACTAGATCTCGCTACGGGCCCCAGGCAGGACTCGAACTGCAATCCCTAGCCCCGGCCGCTTCATAGGCTGAAGCTTACAGGCACGAGCCACCGTACCTGGCTAAGAACAGAAAAATTTTAAAGCAAGCTCTTATAATATGAAATATATACATGTTAATGAAATATTTTCCCAACACTTTACTACAATAAATTTAAATAGCTTCAACGAATACAGCAATTTAATTTTAACAATGAAAACATTAAGTTTGTTTTAAATATCAATGTTTTAGATAATTAGAAAGCAGTTATATTTTAAGACCAATTTAGCCTACATATCTAGGATAACAACCAGCATTGTAAATGTACTACAACTTATTGTGCAAAATCAACAAAAGTTGGTTGACAAATATGTACAAAGTTATACTTTATAATGGTGGATCAATAATCTAGAGACAAATTGTCACTTTACGGAGCTCTCATTTTGCCCTGGATTTTGCCATTTCCACTATTTCTTAACACCTTGGTCAATGAGTGAAGCAAAAGAAATTATGAATATCAAATATAGTTGACTTAATTAAGTTTCTGACCTGGTTAGAGTAAAAATTCCCATAATTTTCCAAATTATCTTTTGTCTTAACACTATGTCTCAGTAAAACAGCAAGTATTTTACAGTTCATAATTATAATGGTTGTGGGTTTTCCTCAGTACTCTAATAATTTAGAGTTTTATACTATGTTTTAGAATCTCTCAATTTATGTCCCAACAGGAGTTCTATGAATAAATAGTATTTCAAAATTCCTAGTCAGGAATATTAACAAATGATTGTGTTGGCAAACAGGTTTTATATAGCAAACATACCCCAACTTTAGAACACAGGCTCTTTTTTCTCCAGGTCAGGAAATTTCTCCTGCTGAATAAATGTTAAATGAATGAAGATTTATTGTATAAATTATGACTTCTGAGTGATGCCAGTATCACATCTTCTATCCAAAAACTTGTGAGCTCAAACTGTACATTGCTGGTAATCTGAGCAGTAAATACCAACAAGGTCATATTTTACCCACGAATGAAAAAGTTCCTACATCAAATTCTCACCAAAGACTGACTACACTTTAAAATAAGGAATAAATAAATGTCTCCAGTTTTCAACTTTTTTCATTTTTATAATTAATACTCAAAGGAAAGACAAAATACAAAGGAAGGAATTGAAAGTTTAGCATTCTATTCATAGAATCTAAACTGTACAAGAATATAGTAAAAGTGAAGCTGTACTTCAATTACCTCATCACTAAGAACTTGAAAAATAAAGGCCCAGCATACATCTATACACTACAATCTTCATAACAATATACCTGAAACTAAGATTCAAATAGGCTAAGTAACTTGCCCAATGTCAAACACTAAAAATGCAGAGTTGCCAGATAATCCAAGTCAAAACCTGGTCTTACTTTTGTATACAAAGCATAAAGTCAATGAAAAGATAAAATAAGTTAATATGAGTAACTAGAGAAAAAAAATCCTAATAGAAGGAAAATCTGCAAAAACTTGTAACATCTAAAACCCAAACCAATATATGCAGAATTTATTCAAATAATTGCATCATCTACACTTACTGAATATAGGGTATTTCCGTTCACACAAAATTTTATGCCAAGTGCATAAAAGCAAGCACATTTCAGGCAAAGAATCAGAACAATGAAATCATCTCATTATTTTGTAATCATAAATATTTGAATTTTTGTAGTAATGATATATAAAGCTCCTTTCTTCCAGAATATTCTAAACAAACTTAGATGCTTTCTCTATATCCAAAGAAAAAGGTGCAAAATTAACAGCAATTTGTAAATGGAAATAAATATGTGTATATATGTATATATACATATGTGTACCTATACATGTGTATATATATGTAGTATGTATGTACATATATACACACACATATAAAAGTGTAGTTTCAGGATGAACGTATAACAATAGAACTGAACACTAACTCCAAGTTTAATACCATAATCAAAGTTTAAAAGTTGTAAACCTCTTTTTGTGTGTTTTCTTTTTCCTCATATAACCACTCATGCAGACTTCTGGAAAGTGCTTGGAACTGAGCTATGAGATGGTGGTGAACACCTTTAATGATCACCATCCCTTATCAACACTAATACTAATTCCTTCTGATCTCAAGGGGGAACCCTTAGGAAAGCTTAACATTTCCAAAGCATAAGAATTGAAGTATGATTTATGTCTTGTCTTAAATAGTACACATACCATCATTCACTTTATGGTTTTCTTGTTGCTGAAAAATCAGGGAGTTTATGTTATTTAAAGAAAAACAGTCACTGAATCAAAAAATGTAAATAATAGGCAGATACTACCTTCTTAATTCCAAATTTCTCAGCTATTACAGCAATTGTTTCTTCAATATTTGACCAAAAAAAAAAAAAATCATTCATCCTATAGTGACGCAATACCTTGAACAATCTGGATAGTTCCTTTTTACTATACATCCTTGCAACTTTCCTATTTTTTCTCCCATTTTACCAGTCAGAATTAATCTTGCTTGGGGATAGAAAAGGAGGAACCATAATTATATATGAATAGGATTTTATAGTCATTTTGAAAAAGAATTCACTATGACTCCATAGTATATATTCCTGAGTGCAAATAAAGAACACATTTTTAAAAAGATAAAAAAATTTAAAAGAATATAGTAATAAAGTCTAAGGTTGGGAACTATACAAATCACCAAAGGGAAAACAATTCTTCAGTTACCCAAAAGCACCTTTAAAGCAAGCATATTAAGATATTTACTATAAAATTAAATCAATTTCTTCAAGCATTTGAGATAAAAAGAAAAACTAAACCCAAGAATATTTTCAATTCATCTATATGTTTATAAGTAATATTTACTAGATCATTAAGTACTCCATGCTTAGAGTCCCTAAGTCATATTGCTAAAGACTACTATGGGGCATTTATATTTAAGAGCTTAATACTACCAGTTCTGGCTTACACAACAAGGCAAACCCCCTAAAAACTACTTACCGATGTTAAATAAATAAATAAATACATACATACATACATTACATACATACATACATACATAATTTTTTTAAAAAACTGCAATTTTAAGTTAATAGAACTCAAATAATGCTTATTAGTTCTATTACGAAGTACTGTGAAGTATTCCTAAGAAACAGTGGGTCATTTGTATCATATACACTATATATTAAATACCTAGCTATTATAATAGAATAATATATTTACTCAAAAACTTTTTCTCCAAAAACTTTAAACTTACAGAGATTAAAAGAACTATCCTTTCTCCTCCCATCTGCTTTCACACTGTGCTTGGAAACATTTACTTTGAGGAAAAGTAACATCTATTTCCTTTTAGAAAGTTTTCTTCTGGGAGAAGGAAAACACAATTTTATTCTCAGAATTTCTTTATTGCAAGACTACAACTGAGTTTGCATTCCAATTCTGAAAAGATAGTATTTGATGAGCCTCTATTTTTAATTCAAAAGCAAGTCACTGTATAAAACCATAAAACAGATTATTCAAATATCTTTCCAAGTAAAACAAGCAGAAATTTAAAAAAATATTAACTATTTAAGTTAAAGTCAAACAAATAGAATTTTAAGTTATTTATAGTCAAGGTAGCGTCAAATTGAAGGACAAGGACAGAGAAAGTAAAACTACATGTGTGAACACCCCTAGTTAGCAAACGCTCATTAACTAAATGAGAAAACTAGATGGCTACTCGTTGCTTTTTAAGATTTCCTTTAAGAGGCACTTTTTGTGCATTAATTTGCTTTAAAAAGTTGGATTGTTTTATAAGGGTTAGATTTTTTTTAATAAAATAAAGCCTAAAATTTCAATTTTTAACAGTAGAAAAGGGAAATGTCAAAAAATTATAATTTGTTTGGGACTCAGTTTACCACATTTTTAATATGAAAATGCGATGGTAGCAGTGAATAAAAGATATATAAAATACAATTTATAGAAAAATAAAATACAGTTGAACTCATGTGGAAAGTACACCAAATAAAAGTATTCTTTGATTACAGTATAAGCTGCTTCTATGGAAGTCAACAAGAAGAGAAATTCTTTTCTTCACTTTGAAGGTTCTATTCTGTATTGATTTATAGAAAAATGATCAGTTAACCTGCTTTACAAATTCCACCATATGATAAAAATGCTCTACCTACAGTCCTCTGATTAGTACAGTATGTACTATTACTGTGTATTATTACAAAGATTTGTTGGGTCTAAAATAAGGAATAACAACAAAACGTGTTTAATGTATAACTACTGACATTAAATATAGATAATATATTTGATTATTTAATTAGCATGTCCTTATATTCTCCAAAGACCAAACTGGAACAAAAGACATCCAAACTGGAACAAAAGACATCCAAACTGGAACAAAAGACATCTAGGGTAAGGTGGTTTTTATTCCAAAAAAAAAAAAAAAGGAAAAGGTAGGTAACGAATAGATTTGTTTTTTAAGTGATATGAAAAAAATCTTTTAAAAACAGGAAAAATTCATTCAAAGTAGCTGGACAGAGAAATATTCGGTGTGCTCTGAACAACAACAACAAAAAAATCAAACTCCTCCAAGAAAGGTTATTTTTAAAAAGTAAAAGTTTTGGACTCACAATTAGGCAGAAATTTGTATAAAAAGTCACAAGAAAACCATTATCACATAGTAACAACAGTTCCATGAAACCATAAATAATGAAAGGGATAAAAGGTAGTAAAAATAAAATGGAATTTCCACATTTGTCACCATTAAATACCTTCACTATTTTGAGACTATGAAAAACAAATTTTCAAAAATAAAGTTAAACTAAATTTGATCACTTAAAGTCATTAAAATTTTCAGAGTTATTCCTCAAAACCAGAGAGTAATAGAATAAGATGATGGTTTAGACTAACAAGCATGCACAAGAGTAACAGAATAAGATGTTGGTTTAGACTCATAAGCATGCACGTGAAAGGATGTTAGTATATTTATCCTGTGTTTCTATAATTTGAACCTGAATTCTAAGATTTAAATTAGAAGGAACAGTAAAATAATTAACTAATTTAAAAGAACAATAAAACTCTTAGCCTCAATAAACTTTGACAATTTGTAAAGTAACTACCTTTATTTAAAAATAGTCACTGTATGAACTGTGCAAATTCAAGAACTACACCAAGAATTTCTGCAATTCTCCTATTTTAACACGAATCACTTTCCATTGAGAGAACTAAATAATATCTGTATCATTCAACCATTTCTATGATTTATTTTGTGGTATTTCACAAATTTGAAGTTATTGTGGTGTCTGTCTTCATGTGCTTTAGAACTGCACTAGTAATGAAGCTTTAGCATTGAGATGGATTTCCATATTATAGACAGAGGAACCAATAACTTTCTTTGGGGCAACAATGTTCCTAACCAAAATCCATATTTATGCTTATATTCCTTATCTAGAGAAAAAAATCAGTACAATGAGCCAAGAGGAATTTATCGTAACTTTTTAATAAAACATTTACATACACACAAGCACTTATAGTTTCATTAAATGTTTCCAGTCTCTATTCATAGTGTTGTTTCAAAGATCCACAATTAAAAGGCAAAAAAAGAAGAAAATAATTGCTGTATATTCGAGTTCTTGGTAATATCTAAGATATAAAACAAGTAAAAGGAACAAATGAAATGACAAAATAATTTTAATGAAATGATATCTATATTTAGGCTTAATGTGTGCAACATTTTAAAAACAAGATACCATATCTGTAACAGTAGTAATTATAATTCTTTTTCAAGATTGTTAAAGCAGTTGCTGCAATAAAATTGAGTTACTTGCCTTATAGTACCAATCCTGAAATTTTTTACAGCAGTCTTCACTGCAGAAATCTCTCACGACACCATCTAGCTCTTTCGTTGCTCCCTTCTTACACAGCTGAGAGCAATAGTTGCAAGTAACACATCTCAATCCTAAACGCCTTGCAAAATCTTGTTTGTACAATAGTTTGCAGCCTGAAAAATATATGGTTTAACATTAAAACAACCAACACTCAAAAACTAATATGAGCTGAGAAAGATCTTATATCAAATACACTGTGAGCCTTAGAAAGTATCTATGCAAAGGTCCCCTTTTCTCTACTGCTGAAAATATAAAATCTACTGTGATCAATACCAACCTGTAAAAACTGAGAGAGAATATGGAATATAACTTTAGATATCATGTGGGCTCAAGTAATTAAAGTGCTAAGACATTCAAATCAAATAACATCACTCAGAACTATTTTACTTCCTCTATATATCTATCTTGTGGGTATACACAATCATAAATAAACATGTTAAAGAAATATAATAAGGATACTGCTGAGAGGCACTGAATAAACACATATATATTTAGCTAAATAGGCATTTTAGTTGTTTTCTTTTACATCTTTTTCACCCTACATGAACCTTCAGAAAAATAAAAATGGCTTAATTGACTTATCCAAAGAAAACATTTTTATTATTCTATTCCTTCCGTATTATTTTTAGCTACTATGTATTTTAAGTATTTTTGCATACCAATCTTACTTATTCCCATGATATCGCAATATAAGGACTAAAATAAACTTTCATACTTTTACTGATGCTAGGCAACTAAGAATGACTTTCCACTTATGAATTTATTGAAATCCTAATCTATTGTTTAATGAGGACCTCAAACTACATTTCCTGAAAATACTCTGCCCTCTTTAACCTAGTTTCAAATGTTCTTTCCTGTCTGTGAACTCAAATTGCAACTTTTTTCTTTCTAATTTATTTGGCAAACATACATATATATTGTCTTCTGACTTTTTTATTACCTTGAACTATATTTTAAATATTTCACTTTAATTAGCTTTATCTAACTAGATTTTGATGGCAATGCCAACTATTAAATGTTTTTAATTCTTTTATTTGTCCACCTAAAGGTATAAGTTCCTCCCAATTAAAAATTATGGTCTTAAATGTCAATTATTTATGTCCTAACATATGCCTATTCATTCTAAATGAATAGTAAGAGTAAAATCCATATAACCCAAATGATACAATTTACTGATACTTATGTGCGCCATCAGCACCAATTTGTTCACAATTGTGGATCATTAAAATACAAATCCAGGTATAAAATCAGTTATATTAATTTAGAATCAAGCTTTTCAATGAACATTACATCGCTTTTTATTACAGATTCAATTTTAAGCAACAGTAAACTTATTATCTTTCATTTCAGGTGAAATATACCAATTATACCTACATAAATAGTATGCCTTGCTCTACAAGCAGCATCCTCTTACATACATAATCTGTGAAATAATGTATAAAATGAAGCACTAGTTAAATATACTGATAATCTTTTGATACTTCTATCATTCCCCACCATTGGCATTTAAGATTTTCCAAACCTTTCTTGTTCTTAACTCATAGCAGAAATCCATAGAAAAAGAAGATCAGTGGAAAAAAAACAGAAAATGATAGATGAGGGTAACAGATAGAAAAGCTGTATCCAGGGCCAAAGAAAGAATTAAAAGTGAAAGCCAGCTTAAAGCAAGAACGTGATATTTGAGAAAAAGTACTAACATGAACCCAAAACCATGATTCCTATTACCAGAGAATTAGAATGAGAAGTGGGGTTCATATCTACACTTGCTGCCTAGCAACAGAGCAGCAAACACGTAGATGAAGGGAAAGAGAATTCTTGAATATTCTATATCAAAAGCCAGTGTTTCCCTGGTATCCCAAATTGAAAACCTAAAAGTAAAGTTCCATTGTAGTAATACCACATTTAATTTTCTTCTAGTTTATTTAAAAATTCTGTAGGTTAGGAAGCAAACTGGGTAGGGAAATGGATCCAATGAAAAATAATTCTAATTGACTTGTAATATCAACTTTCAGATCATAATCTATATGCTTAGAAATGAAATAAATACTTTTTTAACTTTATTCCCAAACTTCCTCATAATGAAAAAATAAGTCAGCAAATTTTTAGAAATAAGACAACCTGAGGCCCAAAGTCTATGTATATATAAATTAGCAAAACAAGTTAGTAGAAAAAGTGAACTCCATTTTTTTGGTTCAGCTACACTAAAAATATGCAGCTATTCTAGATATATGTATATATTTTTTAAATATTTTGGCAAAAAAAAACATTAAATATTAACAAAAGTTATGAATAACACTGTATATATACACTTGCCTTCACTACAGAAAGGTCTCTTAACGCCAGAGAAATTTACTGTTTCATGAAGAGTCTTCTCCTCTTGACAGTATTCGCAATATGTAACTATGCAATGCAACTTCTTATAGTCATCTGAACAAGTTTTGCTGCAGAATTGATGCACTTTGTTCTAAATGCACAATGGGAACCTTGGTGAGTACATGACAACAACCTCAAGAACAAGTTTAAGAAATAAACAAGCCACTATTACAAAACCAAAGTGAAATCATTTACCTAACTTGATATTATATACTTGGGAATACATTTACTATAGGCCACAGATATCTAGTTTAGCTAAAAGCCCTGCTAAATTCAGTCACAGTTCCACAAAACCCAATACTGTTAATAACCTAAAATTACTTGGTGAGAGAAAAAGTTATCACTAAAACGAGTCTGATATTGTTAAGAGAACCAAAGAAATGGGAAGAAAATAATGGTAGATGAACATGGGTAAGCTACAAAAAGAGAACTATGATACTTTCAATCAAAAAGAGAGTATGGTCAAGTAACTTAATCACATTCCTATGATAACTTAAAGTAACAGACCTATTATAGGTAAAATAGTCACTTTGGGGATCATTGCTAGGCGTGCTAGGTTGATTACCTTGAATGAAACAAGAATAGTATTCAGTTATTTCTCCCTGCACCAAATCCACAGTAGCCAGAACTACTTTGCAAATATCCAGTCAAATAGGAACAAACTGAAACCTCTATTTCTTCTGTTATTAAGGACATAAACTAGATCAAAACTATCTAAGTAAGACTTAGCAAAGAATCAGAAGACCAAGATAAGGAAAGTGAAAGAGTCTAGGAAATAATTCAAATAGTAAGGCAAATGAAAATTGCCTCAATACCAAAAGATAAATTAAAAGAAAAAAAAGACAACAAAGAAACCACAGCAGCCAACACTGGAATGAGAAAAGAGATCCCTGCATTCTCAGTCTCCTGAGGGACAGGCTCAACTTCCATTCCATTAATATTACTTCTTCTCCTCTTTACAGCCCTTAAACTCCATGTAAATAAAACAAAACAATAATAAAACTACACAAAGTAGTCCAAACAGAGATGGTGGAAATTATCTCATTTTCAGCTAATGTTATTCCAACTCAGTTAATGCAGGAGCTTCAATTTTTACATGATACAATTATGCTCCTGCTTATAAATTTTTTTCCTCATTCCCTTACCGTATCTTCAGACCCTAACTGGCCATTCAACATTTTTACTGCTACAATATAGACAGTAATAGCCACTAAAATTATCACAAGTTTTAAAGAATAACAGGGCAAAGTATTCTTAAGCCAGCACCAAACAAAACAAACAAACAAACAAAAAAAAAAAACCTAAAATCTTTTCCAGGAGATAAAGTGTCAAAATAATGAAATTTAAGATTTCCAAAGTACGTTAAAAATCATGTAGTCACACAGTCATGCCCCTTAAAAAAGGTGAAAAGAAAGAATGGTCAAAGTTGAACACAAAGACAAATGGAGGGAAGAGGGAGAGAGGGAAAAGGAAGGAGGGAGGGAGGGATGGAAGAGAGGAAGGGAAGGAGGGAGGGAAAGGTGAGAAGGCAGGCAGGAAGGAGGAATAAAACAAGGAAAGACAAGAAAGACAGGAAAGACAAGAAAGACAGACAGGAAAGAAAGATAGGAAATACAGGGAAGAAAGACTGCAAAAAAAGATGGAAACACAGAAAAGAAAGACAGAAAGGACAAGAAGGAAAGACAGAAAAGAAAACAAAGACTGGAAAGAAAGGAAACACAGGAAAGCAAGACAGAAAGGAAAGACAGGAGAGAAAGACAGAAAAGAAAGATAGGACAGATAGAAGGAAACACTGGAAAAAAGGTAGGAAAGACAGGAAAGATAAGAAAGACGGGAAAGACTGGAAAGAAAAACAGGCAAGACAAGAAAGACAGGGCAAATAGAGAAAAAAAGACAGGAAAGAGAGGAAAGACAGGACAGAAAGACAGTAAAGAGAGGAAAGAAAGATTGGAAAAAAATCGGAAAGACAGTAAAGATAGATAGGAAAGACAGAAGACAGACAGGGAAGAGGGGGGGGAGAGGGGGAGGAAGAGAGAAGAGGGGAGAAGGGAAAGGGGAGAGGGGGGAGAGAGGAGAGGGACAAGGGGGAGAGGGGTGAGAGAGGGGAGAGGAGGGAGAAAGAGAGAGAGAGAGAGAGAAAGAGAGAGAGAGCGCGCGCAAGCACCCAGCTTTACTGGTTTGTTCACACACTCATCTTGCCCCCTTATTGAAACAAAAATTAATGAGCAGAGTTTTTGCTAGTGGTAACAAGATATGGAAAAGCAAATTAATAAACTAGTGAAAGCAAGAGTCATGAGAAAAGGAAATAAAGTGTATTTCTATTAGTTTCTCTTTTATTAAAACAATTTTAAAAATGGTAAATGACAACATGGTAAATGACAAATTCTAATTTTTATAGGTAGTAAGCAATACAAGATATTACAGTTCAGACAATTTAAACAAGAACAGGGGAAAATACTTTATAAATAGATGCTCCAAATACGCAGCTAAACAAAATGAAATTTTATTCACAATTATATCAATATATGTGAATAAGAGGTAAACAATTTTATTTTAACATGAAAAAAAATTCTTTGTTGGTACTACACCTACAAAAGAAAGTAAATAATCTAATTCCCACAAAATCAGAAAAACTGGTCCTTATCCATTAAGAAATAATTTCTCAAGTGGATATCTCATAGTTATTTTCTAAATTTTCATTTTAAAACCAGATTAATGTATATAAAAAAATCTTGACTTGCCTCCCATTCCAGGATTTCCGGTTTTGAACAAAAAGAATTCTTGCAATAGTTGCATTTCAACTGAATGTCACTTGGACCTATAAACTGGCCATTTGGAGATGACTGTACACTTAGAGCCTGAAACAAAGAAGAAAATATAGTAAATCTGATAAGAATTTTAGAATTTTTATTTGCGATGACTGTCAAATATCTACTATGTCCAGAAAATGTTTCTTGCCTTAATATTCCCTCAACATGTAGGACTAAAATTTCTGAATTTTGTCTTTAAAAGTTAAAGTATTTTTAAAAAACTTTAAGTTATTTAAATATTTAAAAGTTATAAAAAGTTTCTTGAAATTGAAATTCAATTCAATCATGACTTTTCACTTTTAAAAAATGTGAACAAAGAGTTTCATCAAGTTCTAGTAAGCAAAGTTTATTTTTTAAAAAACTAAAGGGATTGGCCAACCCCAAGATTTTCTACCTTTCTATCTTCTTTATTTCTGATCTTTCATTTCTCTTTTCATAAACTGCCTCTAGCAACCCCCCCAAATAAATAAATAATAAATGAAGTCCTTGTTTTCTTTGCAATAGTTTACTATGATTTGTTTCACTTGCATTTCCACCATTTTCATTCAAAGTTGATCAATAAAAATAGCCAATAATACTTTTAAATTCATTCTATTTTATACATTAGAGATGTGTAGCACTGACACCAGAATCTGTTCTAGCTTTATTAAAACAATTTACAGAAAAAGATGTAATGTACACATACATTATAAGCTTTACTCTAATTTCTGATTTGTGAATATGCTGGTACTTAAATATTCTTTAATCCAAATTACATATAATTTTCTTAATGGCTGAAATAGTTAACTTTTAAGGTAGTAGTACAGAGAAATAAACTATCATTTTTTAAAACTTCTGCATATATCATACAACAAAATTAAAATTTGTGAAAACATAAAATATGAAAACGTAAGACAGTAACCAGGTCAATAAATTATTTAAAATAAACCAGTAACACTATCCTTAGTGGTTCTAAAAACCTGAAATGCATTAAAGTTAATAATTGTTTCAAAACAAAGGAAACATTGTTTTGCTTTGAACTGGAAAAGTACCTGCTGAAGACAAAAATTCAAAACTGCATTTAAGATAAGGAGGGAAATGTTGCTTTTCTGTCACCTTTGGATAACTTTCATACAGAATTACAAAGTGATGAGGTTGCCAAAAAGTTTCTCAAAAATTAGATGCACTTCTCAGAAATTAAAGTCTAAATTAAGTATTTCTTTAAAATATACAAAGACATATAAATAGTCTCAAGTCATGGGCAATACAATTTTCAAAAGATAGTTATAACATTTTCTATTAGCGTTATTAGTCTACCCAACTTCAAAAAACAATTGAAAAGCTAAAATCTGACACTGTCCTGTCATCTAATTATAATTAATTCTTACTCCTTAATTTCTAGTGTACAAGCTAAGAAATCAGAAGCAGTTTTTACCACTTTCAGAATGTACTAATGGCTAGCACCCCAATCCAAAATAAAAAATCTAATCTTATATTTAAGTGATACTTAAACTTAGTTGAGGATATAACTATTAACAAAAACAACATAAGCTGACTGAATTCTAAACACCTTAATTTTAATAACAATTTGTGTAATAACTACTGTAACAATTTAAAAAAACAGCATAGAGAACATTTACCAGAACAGAGTAACTCTTAAATGAAGTAACTCATGGAAAATGATGTTATGCACATATCTGAACCTCTGACATTTTTACACATAACAGGTAAACTTTTCTCATACACCTAATGCTTAACCTCTAAATTATTCTTTCTTAGTAGTCAATTGATTTAAGTCTAAAACTATCCATATTCCAACTTTGGAGAACTGTGTCAGAGAGCTCTTTATATCTATCAAAAATGAAAATTGTTGCCCTGAAACTGATTTTGAATATCCCCTTTTTACTTATTTCTATATTCATTCTATATTTATATTTATTCTGTATTTATATAATGTATATTTATTTATATTCTATACTATATATTACATACTTCTAGTAAAGAATATATGTATGCTTATCACTTCCAAGCTATGTATACCTAAGTCATTCACCTATTTATCATAAATAGATGAATCCGAATTTTTCAGTGACAGTTTATACCATCTATTTAACAATATATTACAGTACATCAGGTCTTGAGCACAATTATATAAAAATGTCTTCCCCTTTTTTATATTGTAAATAATAAAATAAAACCCTTTCCTGTATAAAAAGTAACAATTACAATGCTAATAGATAATCTCCAGGTCAAGTAGAGAGCTAGTACAGCCACATCTAACCGTGACTCTAGAATTTCCATATTCCAATTTGACCCTCAACAAACTATGTAAATTAGAACATTAAATAATGAGAAAGCATGTTACACTATTTGCTATTAGTATTTTATTGAAGACGGTTATACAAAGTAAATAATATACCTGAAATTTAGCCACACAACTGGAATTGCAAAAGTTATACAGTTTTCCATCAGGCATTGTGGCTTGATATTGAGGTAAAGAGTTTCGTTTACAAAAATGGCAAATAATTCCCAAACCTAGGAGAAAAAAGGTATATATCTGATTTCAAAGTTAAAGAAAAATCTTAAATGACCTCAGAATAGTTTATTATGGAACCTTCTGTAAACTATTCCTTCATTGACTTCCAAGATTATTTAATCCTTAAAAAAAAATAAAGAAATCAGAAGAGTCTGAAGAAGAGGTTCTAAAACATACCTTACATATAAAACAATCTCAGGTATAGAGACAATGTTTGAATGAAAAAACAATTTTAGCTAAAAATATAGGTATGGATGGAATTTACCAGCAACTTAAAAACTTAAAAAATATAGGATGATCTAAACCAAAAAAGTTTGAAGAAAATCAAGTGTAATAAAAATAGTTTATGCAGTTCAAAGCAAGCACTTAAAAGTTAGAGAAAGGGTAGCTATGAAATCACTCATGCTATTAGTTTTTTAACTTTACAAATACCTGTAACTTACTTTGTGATTTTGCATATTTTGTCTTGTGACTATTCATGCAAGCAGTTGAACAATATGGCTCCATATATCCATTAGGACCTATACACTGAGTCATATCAAAAAACCTGCACTGTGTTCGGCAACCAGTACACGTGGTCAGTTTTCCATATTTCTAATTTATAAAACATAGAGAGATAATTTAGAAAACCATAATTTAACAAAAACTATGTTTTTTATTACACATTTTCTTTACAATACATTAACCTCTAATTGAGTTTAGTGGATTAGCAGTCTTCATCCAGATACAAACGTTAACAACAGCATGGCTAAATTAGGATCAAAAAAAAAAAAGATGAGTTGCTAAGTCTCCTTCAAAAATAGTGTTTTTCTCTATTAATTTAGTTTCATAAAATCCCTACATATAAGCAAAAGTGAAAATCAAAGGTTAGCAGTGCTTTCTGTTTATGAGGATCACACAATACTTCATCATTTAACAGACAAATGAACCTACAACATGCAAGCTTTATGAATTAATGACAACAGTCCTTCAAAGGAATAATCTGAAGATGTTAAACACTTTTTCCACTGAGTTGCTGTTGTCACAAGAGCTGCTTACTTAAAATTGTAACTTAAAATTGATTTATTACCTATCACCTAGGTTTAAAACTTTACTCCACCATAATAAAATGTAATTTTTAAAATTTTAATTTAAAAAACTCAAAATAATTTTTGGCTATCACCTGATTAGCCAAGAGATAATAATAAAGTCATTCTCCTGCCAAGAGTGAATATTTGCCAACAGCTGTAAAATTCAAAGAAATGAGATAAAATATATGGAAGACTAAAGGAAGCACTTTGAAAATCACTAGGACAAAAGCACTGTTGTAGAAATTATAATTCAGATATCTGTATTCAAAAATTAACTTGATAGTCACAACCAGAAAACAAAGTTAGGAAGAAAGCTTTAAGAACAAATTGTATTTAATCTCTTTTGAGTAGTTATAGAACTGCCACAATCAGTTAAATCAAATATGATGCCATGTTGCAAAACAATTGTCCTCATTTTCCCATCTAATAGTGCTTTTATTCCTCTTTATAACCAACAGTATAACATAACAAAAAGACTGAAAATATTCCAACAACAGATGAAGGACAGCTGTCAGGAAAGATGGCAATGAGGTCAAAAACAGGTAAACTACATGGATAAAGCATATGAGTGCCACAAAATTTTAAAAAACAAAGGCAAAAAATAATATCCAGAAGCAACTAGCATCAACATCAAAAAACAAAATCAACAAAAAACTATCTCAGCACACAACAAACAGAACAGGTATGAGAAAACAGCTACTTATGAACCAAGAATGTTTTTTTCTATTCATTCTGGTACCATAAAAACAGCCCATGTTACCTATTCCTCATTTAATTGAAATAACACATTTTATTTTTCAAAGAAGAAAACTCATTCTTCAATCTCTGGTAGGGTTATAGAAGAAATATGTATTCACAGCAAAAGAACAGCAACAAGGAAAATAGCTGCAAATTTATTTAGTGAATTATGATTCTATCACTATTATGAGGACCAAAGGGAATGGTTTGTATTTTGTATTTGTAATAACATATTTTGAGAGGTATATACTAGTGATATCAGTTTTTATATTGAGAAAAGGATCAAAGAAAACAGATCAACAAAAAAAATGGAAGGATAAAATCTGTGTAAAATCTGCAACAGGAAAGCACCTTCCAGGTAGATGTATGTATGAAACCTCTATGTAGCAATACCTATAAAGAAGACTTCTTACCAATACAAATGAAATCCAACAATCCAATCTAATGTTGGGTTAGACATTTTTTCACTAGAAACAACTTCTTTAAAGTTAATGCAGACTTAATTGGCAGAATGATTCAATAATTACCAGTAAAATGTAGACCTGCTGGACTGAATCAAGTAAACAAGGATCTAAAGAACTGATCCATAGTGACAAATACTTTCAAATACAAAGACAAATGAGACTGTACTATCATAAAAATATTGTTATACCGAGAATATTTTAACACAGTCACTTTCAGAGTGACCACTGCTTCAAAAACAAAAAGGATTAATTTAATGGATGAACATTAGTTTAAAAATGGAACATATGGTTCAGTTCATGTTTTCTCTGTCATATGTAGACAACCAAATATACTCATTTAAATGTCATGTATCTCAAAAATACATATTGAGAACACATTTCTCATTTAGAGAAAATTATGTGAAATAAACTCATAAGTTAATATATTCTCCAATCAGGTGGTGTGGTGTGGTGGGGGAGTAAACTGTTTACAAATTCATTGTAAAGGACATAAAACTGACTTAAACAAAATACTAGTAAGTTAAAAAAGTAAATATAATGGAGAGTTTCTGGCAAGTTGGCTCATTTTCAGAACACTCACTAAAAAAGAAATCTTATAACTCCATTTTAACCAATTCCACGTAAATATGTAAACATCACATGTTGTTAAAAATTCCCCCTAGTTCCTTCCTTTCATATTTCACTTAGTACATCCTGGTAAGAGCAGACCACTTATGGGAAGATGATCAAGAAATAAAGTCTTAGTTGGGGACAGTGGCTCATGTCTGTAAGCTTCAGCCTATGAAGCAGCTGGGGTTAGGGATCGCGGTTCAAGTTCCAGCTGGGGCATGTAGTGAGATCTAGTTCCAAAAAAATATAGCTGGGCGTGGTGGCGCGCGCCTATAATCCCAGCTACCTGGGAAGCTGAGGCTGGGGATTGCTTGAGTCTGTGGTGCCCCAGGCAACATGAACCTGTGGTTCCATGATCAAAAATAGTGAGACCTAGTCTCAAAAAAACAAAACAAAAAACAAAAAAGAAAGAAAAAAAGTCTTGACATACATGTTGCTACAAATCTAATCTAGTAAATGGGGAACCAAATATTACCTATAAAAATCCTACTTCCTAGCCACATTCAACTGCAACTTAAACTTACCTTGTACCAATAATATTATATGGAAAGATATACTATCTCTGTATTTATTAACATTCAATTGAAAAGTATCATTCTCTTTCATACAGATTGGAGGCAACAAATCACACTAATTTTAGCATTATGTGTGACTTGGTCAAAAGTAAAAAGTCCATAGCTGGCTGATACCTCAACATACATATCATTCAACATTAGTTCCAAAGGCATTGCAGTGATTAACCACTATATCTTATTAATCTATTTAATAAAGAAGCACAATACATTTCGAAAATTTGTCAAGTATTTTGATATCTACATTTCTATATAATTGATTCCAGTCAAAACCATCTAATAACACCGTGAGAATTAACCAATACATATTACCAAGGGAGTCAAAAACACAAAAACAGTGAAGAACCCTAATTAGTGATAAAACCCAAATAGCATGCAGTGTCACTGTGAAGATAAGTGATAAAGTAAATCTCATACTTTAATTAACCCTGATATTGATATACATTACAAGATGCTTGTGCAGGGAAAAAAGTTCTAAAATTTATATGTCACATTTTACATTTATATCTCTATATAGTACAACTTTTCTTTCAACATACATATACTACTTTTGTAATTTAATAAGTTTAATTTAAAAATTCAATTCAAAAAGATATAATTTAAAAAACTATACCATGGTGAAAACCAACAGATATCCCCTTAAACAAGTGAATTCAGATCAAAACATAGTAATTGGAAAAATAGAAATCACATGCGTTAGCATGAAGTACTATGAACAACATAGTATCACTTAAAAGGCATGCCCAAACTATATTACCTTAATCTAATCCTGAAGATAATCAGAAAAAAACTCTACAATTGTGAGGCATTCTTCCAAAAGTCTTTTTGTATTCAAAACAGTTGTGGTCATGAAAAATGAAGACTGGAGACATGTTTAAGAGTAAAAAAGTTGTGGCCCAGTCCAGTGAGTGTCCACGTGCACGGAGTCTTTAGGCTCCAGTGCCCCACAGCTAGCCATGGTAGCCTGCTAGGGACCTGCCTCGGGTGTGGTCAGGTTGGGTGAGTGCCCAGGCATCCCAGCACACTTGGATTCTGGCAGGGTTCAGGGCTGGGGGACACGGGACTAGAAGTCCCTCCTGTTTTACTCTCAAACACTGGCATAGAATGCGTGAGGGACCAGGTAAAGATCTGAACAGGATGCAAGAGAAGAAACAAGGAGAAAGTTATCGCATAATGTACAGAGAAATGACCATGGTGACAATCTATCACAGAATCACACCTACAGCCTCAGCAAGAGTGGATGGGACATAATTCCAGTTCTGATAAGCCATCTAAGAGCAAGGTGCCCCTCGCATTCCATGGGAGAGGATGGCCACAGAGCAGGGGCATCGGCTTCACAACAAAGCGGCAAACTAAGGAAGAGAAAATGACCTGCAAAGGCCATCAACGGATGCTTTTCCACAACAAGTAATTTCTTTATTGACAATGGCTGGGGATGAGGTCCCCTAAGCCAAAGGACAGAGCTGTAAGTCAAAGAGACAGCAAAACAGCAGAGAACTGACAATGATTGACCTCAATGAGCACAGACCGGCTGCCCAACACAGAATTAAGACTGAACACCTACCAGCACATTTACTGTGTCCCAGGAAAACAGTCACTTACCCAGCAAAAGAATATTGCCACAGGAGGAAAAGAAAAAAAAAGAGAGACCAATGGACTTAACATAGCTCAATAAACATTAAGGAGAGAGGAGTCTGAGTAAACAGAGGGGGAAGGCATTCCAATAATCATTTGCTGATGTTGTAAGAAATTTAAAGAAAGAATAAAAGGGAAAAAAGAAGAGTAAAAAGCTCTAGTCACAAGTGATAAACAGTGACTACATATACCCTCCCACCTCCCAACCTTAACAAGATATGAAACAATGATCTTTAAGCATTACACAAATCAGGCCGGGAACGGTAGCTCGTGCCTGTAAGCTTCAGCCTATGAAGCGGCCGAGGGATCGAAGTTCGAGTCCCACCTGGGGCACGTAGCGAGACCTAGTTCCAAAAAATAGCTGGGCGTGGTGGCGCATGCCTGTAATCCCAGCTACCTAGGAAGCTGAGGTTGGGGAATGCTTGAGTCTGTGGTACCCTGGGCAACGAGAGCCTGCGGTTCCACGGGCAAAAATAGCAAGACCTAGTCTCAAAAAAAAAAAAAAAAAAAAAAAAAAAAAAAAAAAAAAAAAAAAAGCATTACACAAGACAAATATACAACCCTACTCCTGAAAGGAAAGCATATAAAATGAGCATGCCTGTCCCAGTTTATTACTGAGAGTCACATTCTAAAACACAGTACCGTGCCAAAATGAAGAAACTGATGGAATTCAGGGACAAGGCAGCTAGAATCTGAGAAGCAGAAATGAAGAAACTGCACCCAAAAAAAGTACTCATGATATCTAAAGAAGAGTACTGTTAAGTCTATGGCTGAAAATGAATCTATGAATAAGTGAAAGGAAATCACCAAAGGTCCAAAGAATCACTGAACCACAAGAAATCACCAAGCTAAATAATTCCAAAAACCCACAGAGCTATGAGCACTCTAACTTCACACTTGCCAAAAGTGAGACGATCTTAAAGCAATAGGGAGCATGGATAGAGTAGCACTCAGAAGGTACCAAAACTGGCCAGGCATGGTGGCGCATGACTGTAAGCGGCAGCCTAGGAAGTCACGGCAGGGGTCAGGGATCGCGGTTCGAGTCCCACTTGGGGCAACACAGGGAGACCTAGTCCCTCCCTCCCCCAAAAAAGCTAGGGGTGGTGGTGCACGCCTGTAATCCCAACTACCTGGGAAGCTAAGACTGGGGATTGAGTCTGTGGTACCCTGGGTAACATGAGCCTGTGAGTCCACAAGCAAAAATAGCGAAACCTAGTCTCAAAAACAAACAAACAAAAAAAGGTACCAAAACAAAAGTAAGGAAAATCTGCTCTAAACATCTGCTTTACCAAAGGCTATGAAAAAGCTTAAAAGTAAGACTTAAATGGATCCATGTAATTCCAAGTAACTTGACAATATATCAGTACAAAGCATAAAAACCATTTAAAATAATACCATTTAAAAAATACAAAATTTAAAACTCCAGTAACAAGGGGAAAAACTATAGAAACAAGCTGGTAGCATCACCTGTTATCCCAGCTACCTGGGAGCCTGAGGCTGAGAATCACTTGAGCCCATAGGTTCGAGACTATCCCGTACAAGGTAGCGAGACCTAGTCTCTGAAAAACAGCCAGGCATGGTGGCATGTGCCTGTAATCCCAGCTACCTGGGAGGCTAAGGCTAAGGGATCACTTGAGTCCATGGGTTTGGGACTACCCTGGGCAACACAATGAGACTTAGTCTCAAACAAACGAATAAAAAATAACAAAAAACTATGGAAAGTAAAGTAACATGAAAATAGTAGGGAAAAAAAGATGGTAAAAGAACTATTACAAATATGCTGATAAATTTAAAAAATATCTGTAGGGGAAAACATAGTGAAAAGGAATAGAAGACACAAAGAGACAGATGGAATGCTATATACGAGAAATAAAGATCTGTGTTGAAAAATAAACCACATGAAACTAACAGTATATTAGAAAAGATTTGTAACATTAAAAACACAGCAATAGAACCAATCCAAAATAAAAAAACTTGAGGAAAAAAAAAAAAAAAACAGTGACCATGGGACAATGATTAAGTATTATGTATCTAAATTGGGAAAAAGAAAAAAGAAAATTTAAGTTCTAATCTATGGATTTAGACCGAATCCTAGACAAGAAATAATTACTTTTTCATTTTTAATAATAGACATCAATAGAATATGGCGCATATGGTTAATCAGATAGTAGATCTGCATCAATATAAAAATCCTTATTTTGATAATAATACCAGACTTACAATTATTTCTACTTGTGTACATTACTTGTGTAGTTACTAAAATAATTCATTCATCTGGATAAAGGAGACCATAGATAACACAAATTTTCTTCAAAGAAAGGTTTTTTTATCTTACAGGTAGACACAAACAAAGACGCTTTCACATTCCATAATCAACTGCAATTGTGACCAAGTTACTGTGCATAAAAAAGTTAACACATATGAAAATATTTTAACAATATAAACACCTAATATCAAATGAGCATATCACAAGAAAATATATGTGAAATTTAATGAAGTTAGAATGCCTGTGTTAGAGAAAAAGAGAATAACTATCTAAAATATTTTAAGTGCATAAATTTTAATATACTTTAAGATGTGTCTTGACTTTTTGATAGGTTAAAAAAAAAAGGACAGCAGCAGTGCCTGAAACATTCATGGCCTTATCCCTCACTATATTATTTCTTACCTCAGGCTGCATTAAAAAAGAATCCTGTATGTGATCACGAACCTCCTTCAGGAAGCTTGGATGGCTACCTACCTAAAAGAGATATTAAAAGACTTTATAAAAGCATATAAAGAGCTTGGTGGCATGGTATGGTGACATAAATTTAAAGAGGTGTGAACTTATTTCCCAAAAAATACACAGTCCTGTAAAAACTGATGTTACCTGTTTAAAAATAGCATTTTTTAAAAAACATGAAAAGTGCTAAATTGAAAGGTAAGTAAGCAATCTATAAAAGTTGTTTCTTAACTACCTGTTTTATGATTTACTAGCTCATTCTAACTTTTAAAAAATGTCTCTTTCCATCCTGAGTACTACTGCCCAATTTACAGAATTACAAATAATTTTTAATTACCCTATAGAAAAAAATCATTTAATAATATAATAATGGGGTAAGGAATTAAAGACAGCTGCTTAGATATGACTCACATCTGAGTTTAACAAATCACTTACATTACAAGTATCTTAGGCCGGGCATGGTGACTCCTGCCTGTAAGTGACAGCCTATGGAGTCAACAGCCTATGGAGTCGGGCTGGAACTGGGGATCGCAGTTCGAGACCCACTCAGGGCAACAGAGCAATACCTAGTCCCAAAAAAATAGTTGGGTGTGGTGGCGCGCGCCTGTAATCCCAGCTATCTGGGAAGCTGAGTCTGGGGATTGTTTGAGTCTGTGGTACCACGGGCAAAAATAGCAAGACCTAGTCTCAAAAAAGAAAAAGTTATCTTAGGTATCATGCGATATCTCAATGCATTCCAAATAAGTGTTTGGAGATTATGTAGGTTACAATACTCATCACCTGCAAATGCATTGTATTGGGAACACTTTTTAAAGTACATACACAACTTCCAGTGCATCTGAATAAACACCCTTACCCCATACAGAAAAAGTTTAAAGTACCATGCTTCTTGCTTTCTATGAAATTCAAAATACTATGCATGAATAGAACATATTGAAAGTTAAGTATTAAGCTCATATAGTTTCCATTGCAAAGAAGTAAATTATTAATTACCTGTATCATTAGACTCCAGAAACTAATACAGTAATGGAAATATAGATGAACAGCAAGGTAGGCAAATTAAATGTTAATTCAGAGGTCCCTTTTGACCTTTGTGGACTAAATGACCCATAACACAATCTTAGTTAATAGGCAAAAGAAGATATTCACTGCAGTATTTGTGTAGTAGTCTGAAGACTTTTGATTTTTGTCCTTTGATCCAGAAAATGTATACATACACATTTATTAATTTACAAATTATGAATATAGAGTATGTGAGTTATAAAAGAAGTCTGGCATGATGGTGGCCAGAGTAAAAGCAATAGGTTTGACTCTTCCATATTCTCACAACCAAACAGAACAGTCAATAACTCCTGAGAGATAAATGAACAACTATAATACACAACAGGAACAACAGTCTAGCAGTAAGGAGTAGGTAAAATTCTAAATTTAACTGTAGTCACACTGATAAAAGGGCAGTAAAATTTATGAAACAACTGCTGCATCAAATGTCCCTACAGTTCTTGATTCAGGGACTTTGTAAACTGGACGCTGCACAGCATAAGGGGATATACAAAATAGATACTAAGAACAGAGAAGTAGAGAACAGAGAGTAGGGTACAAACTGATGGTTACAGGTTTGAGCCTAAAGCTACCAACATTGATCAGCTGGAACCTGTGTGAAACAGGTGGCAGAGATGAAACATGTTGGATCAATCATAGAAGAGGTTGCTACTTGCAAACCAAGATTGGAATATTCAAAACATCTCAACCCCATCCAAGGCTAAAATTAGGACAACAGTTGAACACTTTCACTTGAGAGTTTTAGCACACGTAATCAAGTAGAGCAAACAACCCAGGATAAAACTCTGTACTGGAAAAGAAAGTAACTCCCAAGTTTGTGACCTTATAATGCATGCCCAGCTCAGCTTTCAAAGATCAAACATAGCCTAGAGGTAAAAGAATAAACCAATCACAGGCTTGGAAACTAACATCAATTTAAAAAAACCTTCCCAAACAAAGAGCACAAAACTAGATGATTTTATAAACAAGTTTTGTCAAACTTTCAAAGCAGAATACCCATTTTGCCCAAATTGTTTTAAAACACAGTAAGAGAGAAGAACATTCAAGAATAAATTTTACAACGCTACACTATCTTACTGTTGATATCAGATAAGGACAGCACAAGAAAAAGGATATTCCAGTGATACAACACTATTCAAGGATATACAATTAAACTAAATTATTATCACTTAAATTATAAATCCCAATCAAATGGTATTATCTCAGAAATACAAAGATGCTTTAGATATAGAAATCAATTTAATGTATATATCAAAGATAAAAATTATAATATCAAAAGATGCAGAAAAAGCATAAGAAGATTCAGCATGCATTTATGATTTAAAAATCTAAACAAGATGAGAACTACACTTTAATATAATAAAGGTCATATATTAGAAACAGTCAATACAACATTTCTGGTAAAAAACTAAAGCTTTCCTCTTGAGATCAAGAGACAAAAGTGCCCACTGAAATTACTTCTGATTAACTTGCTATTAGAGGTTTTGGCCACAGCTACTTTCAAAAACAGGAAATAAAGGGAATACAAGTCAGGAAAGAAGTAAAAACATCAGTACTCCAAGAACATATTATATTATATACAGAAAACCCTTAAAAAGTTCATTAAAAACCTATTAGAGAAAAATTAATGTATATGACAAAATGTCGGGTAACAAAATTAATATACAAAACTCCAATTAGTTTTATTACAACAATGAATGGGAAGGAAAAAAATCAAGAAAATAACTCCATTTTCAATTGCTAAAAAAGAATCAAAAACCTTGGAATTAACATAACTAAGGATGTGAAGGGACTATACAAGAAAAACTTATGTCATTAAAGAGGTTAGTGATGTAGACAGGATAGTCTATTCTCATAAATGGAATCAATAAAATCAAAATGACACTATGATTGCCTGAAACAACATACAAATTTATCAGAATTTCCATCAAAAAAGTTTGTTTTGAACAACTTGTTGAAACTTCTATGGAGCTATGTATAAAAAACCTAAAATAGAAATAATAATGTTGAGAAAGAAGGAAAAAGAGGCATCTTGACATTACTTGACTTCAAACTTTAAAGCAACAAATAATAAAACTGGTATGTTACTAGCATCAAAACAAAAACATGGACCAATGGAAAGTAATTAAAACCCAAGAAATAACTCCACATACCTTTCAAAAGATAATCTATGATAAGGCAGTCCAAACATACATTGATTACTGCAGCACTATTTGCAATGGATAGGACATGAATACAACTTAAATGGCCAATCAATAGATAACTAAATTATGAAAATGTTCACACTATTGATAATGAAAGAAAATTCAGCATTACAGCAAAATGAAGAGAGTTCACAGAAAGAAAGTCAGAATTTAAAACAAACAAAAAAAAGCACTAGGATCTATAACATAACAGATGACTGAAAAGGAGAATGCTTACAAAAAATAATTATCGTTTTTTAAGTTAAAATTCAATAAAAACAACAAAGGAGGGGGAATGAATAGAAGAATATGAATATGAATAGAATATGAATAGAGGGGGAGAATAACAATATAAAAATGGTGTGGGGGATAAATTTAAAAAATTAAAAATTTTTTAAAAATATGTAATTAACCAAATCTTAAAAGGTGAAATTTTGCTATATTGATAAACATGAAGATATTTAAAAGATAAAATAAAGCAATTTTTATTTTATTTAGTGCTAATAGTAAGAACATTTTGCCTATCTACTATGGGTGATTCAGTGCTGGGTGTTACAGTAAGTGACACAGGTGAAGGGTGGCCATAATATTATCTCAATTATAAAAAATAAATTCAGGGCACCACCCACAAAATGTCAGAGCAGGATGGTTGGGGACAGCACACCCTTAAAATCAATGATAAAAAATATTTGTTCACATATACATCTACATATTCAGTCCATTCAATAAGTGTCCCTAGACTTTCCCATGAGCATCTGGAAGAGTTAGCTGGTTGCTGAGGGATAACAACATTTCCCATTCCAACTGAATGGGAAAAAATATTTGCATACCACATATTTGACACAGAGCAAATATCCAAAATTTACAAAGTTCTTAAAGAAGTGATTTTATTCCAAAGGGTACAACAGGAAAGTGCACCCAACCCCTTGCCACAAGGAGAGACTTAGTAACAAGGACTGTAACCAATACTAGACTTCAGCATGTGTACATCATCAATTTCAATTGTCATAATCATTTTGACAGATATATCCTTCCTAAGTGTTTGAAACTGCAAGTGTAAAAAGTAAAGAGGTCTGATCTCTCTAAAGATCCAGAGCTCCATCTACAGTATGGGAGAAAAACATTAAATTCTGATAGAAGGGTTTCTTATAACATATCTGATGCTGAAAAGTTGCTATGGTAATCAAAAACAAACAAAATTTCAGAAAATGTCACAACCAAAATGAATACAATGTGGTATGATTACTGAATATAATGTAGTATCTTAGATGGGATCCTAGATGGGAACAGAAAAGGGACATTAGGTAAATATTAAGAGTGGAAAATAAACTATGAACTCTATACTCTAAGACAGAAGAATACATGAAAATAGAAATTATGAACAAAAGGAAAACAGATTTTGGGAAAAAATAAAAAAGTACAGAGCCCCAGGAATCTGTAGAAGATGGAACTTTGATTTGTCATTAGCATCCCGGGGTAAAGGAAAAGAGAACCGGGCTGATAGAAAAAAATACTTAAATGCTTGGAAACATTGTAAACTGGGCAAAAATATAAACTGAAAGAATTGCTAGTAAAATCAAATTCCTGAAATTAAAAAATTAAAATAAAAAGTTGAATGAAACAAAAAGATCTTCAAACCAGAAAGATTAACTACACTGATAGAAGAAATACAATTACAATGACACCCTAGGAAGAAAAAAAACTTTTAGACAACAGTCCCCTTACTAAAGCCAAATACCACAGAAAAGAAAATGTGTTAGTAACCCCACCCACACCAGGAAAGGTCAGGTGGAGACAGCCTAGATTACACCTTGGCCTACTTTCAATAACATGTCCTATTACCCACAATTCAATCAGACTGATACCAGAAATGACCAAGTGGGAATCTAAATCTTATCAGATAATAACAGGGTACCTTTTATCTAGTAACCCCTAAATATGCAAATATTAGGACTTTCACCACCACCTATTAGCAACAAGGCCAAAACTGTAATTATACAATCTGAGAAAAAGGAAAAAAAAAAAGAAAAAGAAATAAAGTTTAAGAGATCTGTGGTATAGATCAAGCACATCAATGTGCAATTATGAAAACCCAGAAGAATAAAGAAATAAGGGCCAGGCATGGTGGCGCATGCCCATAAGCGGCAGCCTAGGAAGCCATAGTGGGGGCCAGAGATAGCAGTTCGAGTCCTGCCGAAGGCACATAATGAGACCTAGTTCTAAGAAAAAAATACAGCTAGGCGTGGTGGTGCACACCTGCAATCCCAGCTACCTGGGAAGCTGAGGCTGGGGATTGCTTGAGTCTGTGGTACCCCGGCCAACATTAGCCTGGGGTTCCACAGGCAAAAATAGTGAGATCTGGTCTCAAAAAAAAGGAAATAATTTGAAGAACTAATGGCTGAAAACTGCAAATTTGATAGATAAATGATACAAACTGAAAAAAGTAAGAAGCACAACAAATTACAAGTAGGCTATACACAAAGAACACATAATAGGTCATGTTTTAATCGACCTTAAAAAATAGAAACTTGAGAGCAGCAAGTGAGAATTTATTAGTCACCTCTAAAGAATTCTGAAAAAAAAAATTCACTAATTTCCCATCAGAAACCATGAAGGTCATAAAGATAACGGGCTGATACATGTAAAATGCTGAGAGAAAAAAAAAATTCAAAAAAGAATATTAAGTGCTGCAAAACTACTATCCAAAAACGATGGAGAAATTGGAGCATCCAAATAAAAGTTTAGTAATTCATTACTACTATACAAGAGATGCTAAAGAGATTTATGGTGAAAAGGCCAGCAAATGGTTGTTGCATAAGGCAGCCATCTGCAGCCTGGATCAGCTGGTGCATGTTTCCTCCCAGCCCCCACCCCAGGGGACCCTTGGGAGGATGCATGCCCAGCTATCTGAGCCCTGCCCCAAGCAAAGAGACAATGTGGGGGCGGGTGGGATTTAAACCCCACCCACCAGCAAGCAGCCTTAAGTGGACTGCTTGCCTGCCCCGGGTTCTGGCCCATCTGAGCTCCCCTGCCAATAGTGGGTAGCAAAGGCAGTGATGACCTCTGGGTAAGCTCCACAAAGCCTTGAGAGCACAGGAGGGGACACAGGTGGGGTTTTAGCCCCATTCACCAGCAGATGGTTGAACAGGGTGGCCATCCGCATCAGCCCGGCATTAGCCGCGCATGTTTCGCCCAGCCCCAGCCATCTGGGTCCTGCCCCCCACGCAGCAAGGTACAGGTGCATGGGTGAGGGGGGAATGTCCCTTCCATTTCACTCTCACCCCAGCTAATACTTTTCAGGAGAAGGAAGAACATACATAGTACAAACTATCATAGAATGGATGAGGGATCAAGTAAAAACCAGTGCATGCAAGACAGGAGAAACAACTACCAAGTCCTCATCTTGGAGAAGCCTTCTAGGAGAGCAAGGAGCCCCTCCCTACACTATGGGAGAGAAGAGGAAGGCCAAAGACCGGGGGCATGGGCCCCACAGCATAGCTGCACACTGAAGCAAAGGAAACGATCTACAATGGTCATTCACGGATGCCTGTATCCACAGAGAAACTTCTTCACCAACACTGACAGGGGATAAGACCCCTAAATCCGGCGCCAGAACCATAAGATAAAGCAGCAAAGCAACAGAGATGGGATTGGAGAAGTCAATCTCCAACAAGAGAGCATGGACAGACCAACTAATGCAATCTTAAGACTGAAAACCTACCAACAAGGATTGCTGGTTCCAACAACACTGTCCCTCACCCAGTGAAAGAAAACTGCCACAGGAAAGAGACTAATGGACTCAGCACAGACTAGTAAACAACAAAGAATGGGGTTTGAGAGAATGGAGGGGGCACCAGAGGAAGGAGGGAGGGGAAGGTATCCTAAGAACCATTTACCAAGGTTGTGATTTAAAGTAAGTAAATAAATAAATAAATATTTATTTACTTGAATAAATATTTAAGTGAAAAGAAAGAAAACTAGAGAGAGAGAGAAAAAGGAAGGAAGGAAGGAAGGAAGGAAGGAAGGAAGGAAGGAAGGAAGGAAGGAAGGAAGGAAGGAAGGAAGGAAGGAAGGAAGGAAGGAAGGAAGGACGGACGGACGGACGGACGGACGGACGGAAGGAAGGAAGGAAGGAAGGAAGGAAGGAAGGAAGGAAGGAAGGAAGGAAGGAAGGAAGGAAGGAAGGAAAGATTAATTTATGGTGAAAAGGAAAGGAAGAAAACTAGACAGAAAAACTTGAGCAGAATGAAGAAATAAAGGCTTAAATACAGGAGCAAATATAAAATATTCTCGTATTTTGGGTTGGTACATCCAAGTTTTATTTCTTTACATGTTATTATGAATAAATGCACAAAAAATAATTTTAACTCTAACTCATTAATCACATAATGTTTAAGCTATAATTCAGTACAATATGAAAGAGGCAAGACTGCATAGGAACAGTTTACTTATCAAGTTCCATCAAGTGAATATAAATTTAAGCACCAAAAAAAAAAAAAAAATCTAAAAGTTATACACAAATATTGAGAAGAAAATCCAAAAAGTTCCACAAATCAAATAAACATATAACAAGGCAATAAATGTGTTACAGAAAAAGCATTATAAATACAGAAAAGATAAAAATGGTAGACACAATCTTCAGGAATTCAAATATAAGTGAATTAAATTCTCCACTCAAAAGACAGATTTGATAAACTGGAAATAAAGTATGCTACTAAATACCATCTATGAAAGACTCACACCTCCCATGCAAAGTTACAAGTGGTCAAAAGTGAAAAGATGGTAAAAGATATGCCATGCAAATTAGTAAATAAAAGAAAGCTGTAGTTGTTTTACTAATTAATATCAAACAAACTCTCAAGTTAAATATTAATATGAGACAAAGGAAAAATATGTGTTGATGAAAGGGTGAGTTCACCAAAAATACAACAAATATAAATACATACACACCAAATGCCATTGCCCCAAATCAAAATACATGTAAGCAAACATTGACAAAATAAGACAATTTTACATTAGAAGCTGGAAAATATACCATTTTCAATAATGAATAAATCATCCAAATTTTAGTATCACAGCATTTGAATAACATTATGAAACTATAATAATTAACAAATACAGCGAATACTTCACCCATAACAGCAAGACATATATTCTTCTAAAGTAAACAGAATGTTCTCCAGAATAGATTATCTGTTAGGCCACAAAAAAATCTAAATAAGTTTAAAGAAACTGATGTCACAGCATCATTTTCAATCATAGCAGAATAAAAATAGAACTGAGTAATAGAAGGAAAATAGGAAAATCACTACAAACTCTTAATGAATTTAAGTCATAGAAGCAACCACAAGAGAAATTTCAAAGTACTGGAAATGAAAGCAAAACCACAAAATAACAAAGTGATGGAAAAGAGTGCAAACAAGAACAGAGGAAAATTTGTAATTATAAATACCAATCTTCAAAAAGAAGATCCCAAATCAATAACTAACCTTACACCTTATTAAATCCAAAACTAGCAGAGAGAAGGAAATAAGAAAGGTCCAAGTGCAGATAAACAAATACTACAAAAATAGAGAATGGATGAAACCAAAAGTTGGGCATTTAAAGATTTTACGAAGTCAATAAATCTTTATTTAGTTAGAAAATCCTGGCAAACCGAATCCAACATTGCATAAAAAGGATCATCCATCATGACCAAGTGGGATTCATCCCAGGGGCACAGGGATGGTTCAACATTCGAAAATCAATCAACATAATCCACCACATCAACAAAGAGAAGAAAAAAAATCACATGATCATATCAATAGATGCGGAAAAGGCATTTGATAAAGTTCAGCATC
>PVHY01012590.1:0-28155 GCA_004024945.1 Uropsilus gracilis | reverse complement strand
TCTCCAAAGAGGAAATACAAATGGCCAATAAGCATATGAAAAAATGCTCAATATCGCTTATAATTAGGGAAATGCAAATCAAATAAGATACCACTTCACACTGTAAGAATGACCTGTATCAAAAACAAACAAACAAACAAAAACAGGCAACAACAAGTGCTGGCATGGATATGGGAGAAAGGAACACTCTTATACTGCTGGTGGGAATGTAAACTGGTCCAGTTACTATGGAAAGCTGTGGAGGAACCTCAAATTACTAAAAATGGAACTACCAGCTGATCCAGCAATTCCACTTCTGGGAATCTACCCAAAGGACACCAAAACACTACTTCAAAGGAACCTGTTTATTGCAGCACTATTTACTTTAGCCAGAATATGGAAACAACCCAAATGCCCCAAAACAGATGAATGGATCAGAAAGTTGTGGTATATGTACACAATGGAATTCTACTCTGCAATCAAAAAAAGATGAATTTGATACATTTGTGATAACATGGATGGAGCTAGAAGGAATCATGCCAGCAAAAATAAACCAGAAAGAAAAAGAGAAATATAAGATGATCTCACCTATATGTGGGCTATAGGGAAAACAAACAAACAAAAGAACAAGGAAAATTTAAAACTGTCCATACAACTGAAGCATAGAGCAAGAAAGGGAGAGGGGGTTAAAATCAGAGGAGGGATGGGCATAAGAGATTAAGATGATGGTTCATGGGTGACAAGATGGTGGGAGAACATGTCTATCTTGGGGTAGACAATGATGAAAAATATATGTGCAAAAAAATAACAATAAATAAATTTAAAAAGTCGATTGTAGCTGTAGATGCTCCATATTCCCACATGTCACCAAAGCCCTGACTTCTTCTTTCTCCTCCTCCTCTGCCTCTTCTTCCTCCTCCTACTCCTGCTCCTCCTTCTCTACCACCTCTTCCTCCTCCATTCCTTCTTCTCCTCCTCCTCTTCTTTTGAACTAGGTCTCCTTATGTTGCCCGGGGAACCACATATCTGGTTGCCCGGGGTACCACAGACTCAAGCAATGCTCAGCCTCAGCCTCACAGGTAGTGGGATTACAGGCACGCACCACCATGCCCAGCTACTTTTTAGACCAGGTCTCGCTATTTTGCCCCGGGCGGATCTCGAACCTGCGGACTCAAGCTATTCCCAGTCTCAGCCTCATGCCCTAGCCTGTAATTAAATCCATGCACCAACCGTGGCCGGCTGCCCCTGTCTTCTTGTAGTTCGTTCATTCACTCAACGAACACTCACTGAGCCAAGTTCTGTGCTAGTCTCCAAGATGAACAATATATATACACTGATGAATCTAGAACCCTAATAAAAATAAATCCTGTTGATATTTGAGTATTGAAGAGGACTCCCGAGGTCAGCTTAGAGGAAATCAGCAGGGGCTCCTGCAGGAGACACACACCCTTGGCAGGTTCTCACCATCTAGATTCAAGCAAAGTTTTTTTTTTAAACTAATTAATTGTTTTTATTTTCACACAATCTTGGTCACATTTGTATGTTTTATTTTTGTTTTTGTTTTGAGACTAGGTCTCCTTTGTTTCCTGGGGAACCGCAGACTCACATTGCTCAGGGTACCACAGACTCAAAAGATCCCCAGCCTCAGCCTCCCAGGCAGCTGGGATTACAGGTGCGTGCCACCACACCCAGCTATTTTTTGACACTAGGTCTTGCTATGTTGCCCGGGGTGGGTCTCGAACCTGTGGACTCAAGCGATTCCTAGTCTTGGCCTCCCTTCATAGGCTGGGATTAAAGGCATGTGCCACCATGCCCGGTCACATTTGTATGGTTTTATTGTATTATTCCCCACCCCACCCCACCCCCCTTCTCCCCTTTCCCCCTCTGATCACTCCAACTCCTCTCACTTCAAGCTGTTGGTCCATGTTTGGCCCACTGTTTCCTTTTTCTGGAACTCTGTCCTTTCCCCCTGGGTGCGGACTTGCACTCCCAGACAGCAGCAGACCAGGCTGCTCGGGTCTCCAGGGGTAGCTGAGGTGGATCGTCAGGCCGAGCACGTCGGGAACTTGTTGTCGGGCAGATACGTGCTGGCTTCTCCAGGATCCTTTCCGGTGTCTGTCACCTGTTGCTGGTTCTGTGCCGTACAGTTCTGATGTCTGGGTTCGGGAGCCCAACTCCCAGCCGCTGGTGGTGGAGGTGTTCCCTGCTGGGGCAGACTTCCCCAGGTGGTCAAGCAAAGGGGAAATCTGCTCCCTTCCCTCGAAGCCCCTGGCTGGACCATCAGTCTGTCCGAACTCATCTTGGGGGTTGTTCCCTAGTGGCCTCCTCTCCCTGCCACTTTCAGTCTCATCAGGGAGCAGAACTCTTGGTTTTGCCTTGAGACCCTCCTGCAGCTTTGAGGGCTCCAGGAAGTGTGGACGGATGGGACGGGATGCTCACTGGCGGGGTGAGATGGCAGGAGGTCAAGAGTGAGATGCTGTTTGAGTGACCGGGGCTGCGTTTGGTGTTTATTTCTCTATCCGGAGGCTCCATGTGGCAGAGGGAGGGACAGAAAAGTGGGCATCAGGTCTGGCTTAAGTCCTGGTTACCACTTTACCTGTTCTGTGATCCGTGCAGTAACTTAACACTCTGGGTGTTGTTCCTCGCCTTTCCAATGGGGCACGGTGTTGAATCACAAGGTCACTGTCAAGATCATGTGTAATATAGGTAAAGTGCCAAGAGTAGCGTCAGGCACCCAGCACTCCCCAAATACACAATCATCTTTGCGCTTTTATTTTTTAATTAAAATTTTTTTTGAGATTAGGTCTCGCTATGTTGCCTGGGGTAGTCCCCATCCTGCAGACTCAAGCAATCCCCAGCCTCAGCCTCCAAGTAGCTGGGATTACAGGCGCCCGCCACCACGCCCAGCTGCTTTTTTAAGATCAGGTGTCGCTATGTTGCCTGGGATAGTCTCAAACCCGCGAACTCAAGCAATCCCTGGCCTCTTGCCTTCCAGCACTCGGACTACAGGCGTGTGCTACCACACCCGGCGATCTTTGCTCTTTTAAACACGCACCCTGGATGAGTATATGTCTGTGTTTCCATGAACTTTTGTCACCTGCACATGTTCAAGTTATCGCCACATTCTGGCTCGGAACTGTTCCATCACTGCTGAGGAGCTCCTTTCTATACCCCCTTCCCCAGTCTGAACCCCTGGCTGTCACTCATCTGTTCCCCATTGTTATAATTTTCTCAGGAATCAAACAATATCTAGCTTTTTCTTTGCAACCAGTAGGTAGGATTTGTGTGAACACAGGCTTCCATTTCTTTGGGATAAATGTCTGGAGATGCAATTGCAGGAGCTCATGGTAAGGGCATGTTCAACTGCCAAAATGTGGCCTTGCCCAGTTGTCTATTTTACATCCCCACGACGCATCGTTTTTATTGCTTTACTACATGCAATTAATGTTGAAATGGGCGGCATTCTGAAGACAGGTCATGTGGGCCTTTGGCCACTTGAATTAGAATCATGGTTTTCACATCACTTGCATCCTGGCTTTAACTTTCTCTTGCTCCTTTTTCCCTCTTCTTTAACTTTCACATGTGTTGGTCACACACAGGTCTGGAGGGTTAGAGATTGGAAATAACAAACCTGGCTGCCTCAGATTTTCTTGGCTGGCACCATGACTTGCTGGGTGCAGGGAAGGGTCACCAGGAAACCCAAGCTCCCAGACCCGACAGGAAGTGTGGGACGAAGCTTACTCTGGATCGGGTTTGTGGTCTGTCTGGCTGGGGCCTGGGGCTTCCAGTTCAGCGCACTGTGCATGGCCAGGAAACAGCCTGGGGCCCTTTAAATCCCTGTACCCCTGAAAAATCGGCTCATAAACAAGGAAGCTCTGAGCTACTTCCTTTGAGAAACAGCATCTGATAGTCTGGGAGAAAATCGACTAAAGGAGCAGTTCCGACACTGTGTGCCTCAGTGCCCGGTAAACAGAGACAGTGAGCGGCTTCTTGACCTGGAAAGACTTCAGTGGAGTTACTGATGCGGAATCCACCCCGCTCCCTGCCCCCTCTGCTCCACATGGCTCCCCCACGTTAGCGTGGCTAGAAGAATTTATATTTATCCTGCCTGTGGTTATTACCACCTAATGCTATCTTTTTTTTTTTTTTTGAAACTAGGTCTTGCTATGTGGCCCGGGGTACCATAGACTCAAGTAGTTGCCCAGGGTACCACAAACTCAAGCAATCCCCAGCCTCAGCCTCCCAGGTAGCTGGGATTACAGGTGCCTGCCGTGGCACCTGGCTGCTTTTTCAAGATCAGGTCTCGCTATGTTGCCTGGGGTAGTCTTGAACCCCCGAACTCAAGTGATCCCTGGCCTCTTGCCTCCCAGTGCTTGGATTACAGGCACACGCTACAATGCCCAGCTAATGCTATCATCTTACTGCATTTTAGTGTTGATAGAAAGATCAGTCAGACCTTTATGGTTTTCCAGTGCCCTGCTGGAGGGCCCTATGGTGTTGGCAGGTGAACCCCATTTTATTGGCAATTTTCCCAGACTAGGATTGAGATTCACAATTGTCGAGGCACCGTGGGAACCCCAGAGCTGGAAATGGTGGAGCCGGGTCTGGAAGCCAGGAACGGAGGGCTGATGCCCAGCCTGGTTCTCACTCTAGCTCAGAGCCGTCCAGTCTGGAAGCTCCGGGTCACATGTGGCCTCGGTAGCTTGAGACTGAGAGTTTGGGAAAAGTCCTGCAAGCCCTTGGAAAGGCTCAGTAGGAAAAGTAATGATTATAAAAGAGTTGTTGTAGGTCAATGAGTTTTTCAGAGTTTTTCCTCTTCCGCCATTGCCTCTATGACCAGCACCTGTGCTGTGTCCGCCTCCTGATTGTGTATATGCCTGGCCCATGGGTGTGCGCATGCGTGAGGGAGCTCACCCGGGCCTGGGAGGAAAGGGTGAAAGGGCGGCATCATGGGGGTGGTGGCACGCACCTGTAGTCCAAGCGCTGGGAGGCAAGAGGTCTGGGTCGCTTGAGTTCACGGGTTTGAGACGACCCCAGGCAACATAGAGAGACCTGTCTCGAAAAAAGCAGTCGAGCGCGGTGGCGGGCACCTGTAATCCCAGCTACCTGGGAGGCTGAGGCTGGGGATCGCTTGGGACTGCTTCAGGTAACATAGTGAGACCTAGTCTCAAAAAAAATTAAAAAAGGGCAGCATCTGGGGGGACAGGAAGGATGCCAGGGAGGAGGGCATGGAGAGAGGGACTGTGAAGAGCACACGAGAACACCAGAGAAATGACGAGAAGATTCCGGGGTCTCGCCTGCCTCCCAGGCCCCTGGCCCCTGACCTGCCTGGTGTGTTTGTGTAACTTGTGGAACCACTAAAGAATCTACCAAGAGCCTGATGCCTGCACTACAAATGGCATCACAATCAGGCTGGTTACACCACAGCTGGCAACGAAGATGGCTAAACTATACTCGTAATTTCTTGTATTGCTTAAAACTGAGACATATTGCCAGGCTTGGTGGCTCGTGCCTGTAAGCGGCAGCCTAGGAAGCCGAGGTGGGGACCAGGGATTGCAGTTCGAGTCCCTCTCGGGGCAATGTAGCAAGACCTAGTTCCAAAAAAAATATAGCTGGGCATGGTGGCACACACCTGTAATCCCAGCTACCTGGGAAGCTGAGGCTAGGGATTGCTTGAGTCTGTGGTACCCTGGGCAACGAGAGCCTGCGGTTCCAAGGGCAAAAATAGCGAGAGCTAGTCTCAAAAAAAAAAAAAACCAAAACAGAGACGATACTTTAGTTAGGTGGGGTTAAAAATGAATCCCTTCTGTTGCATGTGACCACTAGAGATGTAAAATTAAGTTTCACAGGTAAGCTGTTGTTTTTAAGAAAGGAGGGGTTGACAGAGATGATTTAATTCCTCCAAAAGCCTATTCATTCCATGAATCTGCTTTCTTCAGTGTTTGTGCTGGTTTCTCCTGACCACCTGTGAATGGGATCCTTTGACAAATATGGGGAAAGGCAGCTTATCTCCTGACAGTTTCTGGGTACTTTTATTTTTACTTTCATTTATTATAGCAAAATACAGATATCATAAAACTTAGCAGTTGAACCATCTTAAGGATATAATTAATTGACATTGAGTATATTTGCAGTGTTGTGCAACTAACCATTATCCATTTCCTGAACATTCTCATCAGTCCAGACAGAAACTCTGTCCCTAGTAAGCACTTACTCTCCACCCCTGTCCTCAGTCTCTGGTGACCTCTATTAGATTTTCTGTCTACAAATCTACTATTCTAGAGACTTTATGTAAGTGGAAACGACACATTTGTCCTTTTATTTATTTTTTAAAATTTTAATTAAATTAAATTAATTAATTAATTAATTTTTTTTTGAGTCTAGGTCTCGCTATTTTTGCCTGTGGAACCGCAGGCTCATGCTGCCCAGGGTACCACAGACTCAAGCAATCCCCAGCCTCAGCTTCTCAGGTAGCTGGGATTACAGGTGTGCGCCACCACGCCCAGCTATAAATTTTAATTTTTTTTAGAGACTAGGTCTTGCTATGCTGCCTGGGGTGGTCCCAAGTCCGTGGGCTCAAGTGATCCCTAGCCTCTGCCTCCCAGTAACTGGGATTACAGGCACATGCCACCATTCCCAGTCCCAGTCACATTTGTTCTTTTGTGTCTGATTTATTTCACTTAGCATATGCTTTCTACGTTTCATTCCTGTTGTAGCATATATGAGACTGTCTATGGCTGAATAATATTCCACCATCTGTATAATCATGAACACTTCACTTGATGATATTTTGGTCAACTGTAGCCATGGACAGCATGTATAGTGATGGTCCCAATAGGTTACATGATACAGCTAGGTGTGGAGTAGGCTATTCATCTCAATTGGTATAAGTACACTCTGACACCCACACAATAAAGCAAATAAGGATATATTTCTTAGACTATATCCCCCATCAAGTGATGCTTGATGGTAAACATATTTTATTTATCGATTAAGCTATTGATGGACATTTGGGTTATTTCTGCTTCTGAGTTATAATAATAAAATAATGCTGCAATGAAGACTAGTACCATTATGTGCTTGAGCCCCTGCTTTCAAATCTTTAGGGTGTAAACCTAGAGGTAAAACTGGGGTGATCCCGTGGTAACCCCATATTTGTTGAGGAATTGCCATACTGTTTTTTTTTAATTAATTTTATTTGATAACATTAGCTGATAATATCATGTAGATTTCAACTGTTATAAGCCTAATCTGGATGGACTCTCTAGGTCAATCCATGTTGCTGCAAATGGCAGAATTTCATCTCTTTTTTATAGCTGAGTAGTGTTCTATTGTGGTGTTTGCCACATCTTTTTTCAGTCATCTGTTTTTGTTTTTTTTGAGACTAGGTCTCGCTATTTTTTTTTTAATTTTATTTTTGTATATTTTACAATATATGATTGTATAACTGCTAATCCCCATGGGAATACCCCCCACACACACACCATCTCCCCTGGTCTCTTTGCATCCTTTGTTTTTGCTGTTTGTCCTTGTTTAGTCCTTTAGTCTTTTTTTTTTCTTCTTTGATCCATTTCCTCGTCCTTGGTGAGGGTGTGATTTCCCCGGACGTGGTAGAACGTGCTGTTTATCATTCCTGTACTGCTTTTGGAGCACCTTTGGTCTTGGTGGGTCTCATCTCCGCAGTTTGTGCCACGTTTTGTTGCTCCTTCAGTCATGCTTCAGGTCTTTGGCTTTGGGGACAATGGCTCCGCCTTATATTTTGGAAGAGCAGATCCTCGGAGGGACATCCATCAGCTGATGGTAGGTCTCTTCCCTTGGGGTTTTGCTGTGGGGCCACTGCCATTAGAGAAGCCTCTTTTTTTTTTTGAGTCTAGGTCTTGCTATTTTTGCCCATGGAACCGCAGGCTACTGTTGCCCATGGTACCACAGACTCAAGCAATCCCCTGCCTCAGCTTCCCATGTAGCTGGGATTACAGGCGTGTGCCACCACGCCCAGCTATTTGAGGTTAGGTCTCGCTGTGTTGTCCCGAGCAGGACTTAGACCACGATCCCTAGCCCCGGCTGCTTTGCAGACTGATGATTACAGGCACGAGCCACCATGCCCGCTTTCCGTGGTATCTTCCCTCTAAACAAAGAGGGTGTGCAGTGCCCTTATTGACAGCTTCTCTGTGCCAAGTTTTTGTTCAGATCTCCTCGGTGACATTGTAGGCATCATATTTTGTTTGTTCTCCCAGTTCACTGCATGTGGTGCTCGCCTTGTTCCCCTTGAGTCCTGCCCAGGTGGCACATGTTAAGGGACTTTCCACCAGTATCTCGCTGGTTTGGTTTCCATGGATGGATATTGTCTTAAGGTATCACTCCTAATTAGAGCTCTCATGTTGAAGGCAAACCCAGGGGAGACTGTGGCGGACATACCACCTGACCCTCCCGCCCCCTCCCCCCCCCCAACCAGCCCTGCATCTTCAAAGGGCTCAGATGTGCGGCGCCTGCAGGCCCGGCCTCTTTCCGGGTTGACCCCAGCCCCACCCCGCCTGACTTTGAGGAAGCGTGAGAAGCCGGGGTGTGTGTGAACTGGGGCGGTGCCGCCGAGTCCCAGATTGCCATACTGTTTTCACATTGGCTGCACCAGTTTATAGTCTTACTGGTAATGTGCAAGGGTCCCAAGTGAGTTGTTATCTTTTAAAACATCTTATTCTAAGCTCCAATTTTTTTTTTTTTTTTTTTTTTTTGAGACTAGGTCTCGCTATTTTTGCCTGTGGAACTGCGGGCTCTTGTTGCCCGGGGTACCACAGACTCAAGCAATCCCCAGCCTTAGCTTCCCAGGTAGCTGGGATTACAGGCACGCACCACCACACCCAGCTATTTTTTTGGAACTAGGTCTCGCTACGGGCCCCAGGTGGGACTCGAACCGTGACCCCTCCGGCCACTTCATAGGCTGAAGCTTACAGGCACGAGTCACCGTGCCCGGCCTAAGTTCCAAATTAAAGTCTACCCATGATAATAAGTCTAGAACACCCAGAATAGAAAATCTAATCTTTCCTGGCAGTAACAGCGCTGAAAGTTGGTGCCATTTCCATTGACCTTTGTCCTATTGGTGCATGGAAGGTTGTCTCCCTGCCTCTGCTCCTGGCTTTTACACACACAGTGGCAGCTAGGCCTGGTTGGCATTGAACATCTCCCCCAGCTGTACCTTCCACTCTCCTTCGCTGCATTCACTCTGTCTTAGTCACACTAGCTTCCTTGCCATGGTTCAGACTTTGTTCTACCTCAGAATGTCTGTGCTTAGCTGGTGTGTGCAGAGCCTATTATCACTCCCTCACTGGGATCTCTGTCTCAATGCCACCTCCTCAGAGAAGCCCACCAGGAATGTCTTATCTGCTTTCCAGATGCTTGATCCTCTTGCCCTGCCTTTGTCAATGTACCATTTCTTCTCACCTGCCTTCCTATTATGTTTGGTCTCCCTGATTGGAATATAGTTTCTATCAGAGCAGGATCTTTCTCTGTTTTGTTTATCTTGTCTCCTCAATGCCTGAACAGTGCCTGCCAGGTAATAGGGACTCACATGTTAGCTGGATGGATCAATAAATACATGCACACAACATGCATAAAGTACACTTGTATCTATTTTCATTCACATCTCTTTAATTTTATTTTTATTTATTTATTTAGAGACCAGGTCTCACTGTGTTGCCTGGGGTAGTCCAAACCTGTGGACTCAAGTGATCCCTAGCCTCAACCTCCCAAGGCTGGGATTACAGATGTGCGCCACCATACCTGGCTATTTTTTTTTTTTTAAAGACTAGGTCTGGCTATTTTTGCCTGTGGAACTGCAGGCTCATGTTGCCTGGGGTACCACAGACTCAAGCAATGCCCAGTCTCAGCTTCCCGGGTAGCTGGGATGACAGGCGTGCGCCACCACACCCAGCTATTTTTTTGAACTATGTCTCACTATGGGCCCCAGGCAGGACTCGAACCGCGATCCCTAGCCCCGGCCGCTTCATAGGCTGAAGCTTACAAGCACGAGCCACCGTGCTCGACCATACCTGGTTATTTTTTGAGACTAGGTCTTGTTACATTGCCCATGGTAGTCTCCAACCTGCGCACTCAAGTGATTCCTAGTCTCAGCTTTCTAAGGCTGATATTAAAGGCATGTACCACTGTGCCCTGCACATCTCTTTTATTTTAAAGCCACAGTTGAAATCATTTTACTATATGTGTGCACCATGCTCTTTTAAAATACACATATGTTCATATACAAATACTTGAAATGGATTCAAGTCCATTTGCAAAATGAATGAAAATAACTCACCCTGAGAAACGACCACTGATCCTCAGGACTATTGCAATGTTATAAGTGGATGCAGGTTCCAAGACAGAGCAGCTTTTTTTTAAATAGAGATAGGTCTCACCATGTTGCCCGGGGTAGTCCTGAACCCACAGACTCAAATGATCCCTAGTCTCACCCTCCCAGGTAGCTGGGATTACAGACAAGCACCACCATGCCCGGCTATTTTTTTGAGACTAGGTCTTGCTATGCTGCCCGGGGTAGTCTCCAACCTGTGGACTCAAGCGATTCCTAGATTCGAACTCCCAACAATGGGATTACAGGCGCATGCTACCCCACCTGGCCAGAGCAGTTTTTTCAACCACTCCATTCACGCCAAGCTAGTTTGTTTCCTGTGATCAGGCATGTGTCTCTCCCTTTGCCACAGGGCAAAGTGGCAAACACTCTTGATGCCACTCAGCAGTCGATACAAGTCTGTCTTGGACTCAGGGCCCCACTCTGCTTGCTCATGTCCATGTGGGAGGACAAGCTGCTGAGTGACGTGCTGTCACATTGCCATGAGCTGTCCTGCACTCCCCCGGGGAGACAGGGCGGGACAGAGGCGGTCACCAGTGCCAGTCCAGACTCTTCAATGTGTGTTTTTTCAGAATGGAAGTATCATTTTTTTTTTTTTTTTAGACTGGGGTCTTGCTGTTTTTGCCTGTGAGACTGCAGGCTCCCGTTGCCTGGGGTACCACAGACTCAAGCAAACCCAGCCTCAGCTTCCCAGGTAACTGGGATTACAGGCGCACGCCAACTTGCCCAGCTATTTTTTTGGGACTAGGTCTCACTTTGTGTCCCCAGCGGGATTCGAACCGTGATCCCTGGCCCCGGCCGTGGCTTCCTAGGCTGCCACCTACAGGCATGCGCCACCATGCCCGGCTCCAGAAGTATCATTCTTGTGTTGTGAAATGAATCCTTCTGGATTTTGATTTCGCGCTGTCTTTCAGAGCCATCCCCAAGGGAGACACAGACGGTGATCACCGACTTCTGGCTGATGCCAGCACAGCCCTGAGTCATCTAGAAACCAGGCCTGTTGGCACATCTCCCTCCTTGTTAACTGGTCACAGGGAAACTTCGAAGGGCCCACAGGCATGATGGATGGAGAGGTGAGGAAGGGCAGGAATGCCTGATCACCCGCTCATGTAGTTCCCATGTGCTTCCTGGGCCCTCCCAGGCCTGGACGGGATACCCACTGCTCCCTGGGATACTACGCTGGGGCACCCAGATGCTGCTAGCACATCATGGTGGCTGATGGTCAGGTGTCCACGCGCTACCTGGGACACCAGGTACAGCTCTCACAGGGAGCATAGGTGTTGGTGGAAAAGGGCATGACCTTTCTCCCATCTGTCATTCTTCCGTTGGGACTTGTCCGGGCTGCTCTCTTAGCCAGAGACACTTCTGGTGTCCATAAGCAGGGGAGTCTTGGGTCTCCAGAGACATCAGTTCCAAGCCAATATCTAAGAACCCCTCGAAGTCTGGGTGTTTACTTGCCCGCAGTGCAAAGCCACTCTGATAAGTGGTCCTGAGACCCTCTGTGAAGTGTTTGCAGGGAGAGTCCTGAACTCCTGACTGCAACTGCAGCCTCTCCTGAAGTCCTCCCTCAGCCAGGGCCTGGACCTGGTACATCTGGGAGGCCACGCACCCTAGGGATGGCAATTTGACTTAGATTTCTGACCACGGCCTGGAATGTCTCTCCTTAGATGTCTGGGAGCCTCACCCCAGTTTGCTCATCAAATTTTATTTAATTAATTAATTTATTTATTTATTGAGACTAGGTCTTGCTATTTTTGCCTGTGGAACCGCAGGCTCACGTTGCCGGGGTACCATGGACTCAAGCAATCCCCAGTCTCAGCTTCCCAGGTAGCTGGGATTACAGGCGCGCACCACCACACTCAGCTATTTCTTGGGACTAGGTCTCGCTGTGTTGCCCCGAGCGGGACTCGAACCTCGATCCTCAGCCCCAGCCACTTCATAGGCTGAAGCTTACAGGCATGCGCCACTGTGCCTGGCAGCCAGTTTGCTCATCAATGGACCCTCACTACAGAGCCTTCGAGTCAGGACTTTGATGACCATTTCTGTTATTAATTAATTAATTAATTAATTTTTTTGAGACTAGGTCTCGCTATGTTGCCCAGGGTAGTCCCAATCCCGCAGACTCAAGTGATCCCCAGCCTCAGCCTCCCAGGTAGCTGGGATTACAGGCACCCGCCACCACGCCTGGCTTCGGTTTAGGATTTTTTTTTAAGAGAGTAAGTCTCACTATGTTGCCCAATGTTGTCTCAAACCTGTGAACTCAAGTGATCCCCAGTCTCAGCCTCCCAGGATAACTGGGACTACAGGCATATGCCACTAGGCCCAGCTTTGGTTTTTGGATTTTTAAGTCTCTGTGGTTATTTTCTAGGTATGGGGATGGGATGGGGAGGGGGTCTTCTCAGCTGAAGTTAACTTCAGAGAACTGGTCCAGTCCTGAAGATACAGGGACAAAAATCCTTTTGCTGAACTTGATGGCATTTGTCCTTTTGTTCCTGTCCTCAGCGTCTACCTTCCTCCACGTGATCATGTGAGCAGGTTTCCTGTTTTCTTTCCAGGCTGTGCCCCCAACTGTATTCTTATTAGTCAGAGTAACCCAACTTCTGCACATCATGATTGCCACAGAGAAGGGTACTCTTGCAGAGTGTGCTGGGGTAATGAGCCAGCCTGATAGTGGCTGGGGCACCTCCAGGCCAGGAGCTGCCCGAAGGGCCAGGGAAGCCAGCCCCTCTGGGTCACGTGCAATCCCTGCGCTGCTGGATGTGGCTGTTATGACTATGCTATAGGTTGTGCACTATCAGCAGAAACTGTCCTAGAGACCCAGCCTGTCGCCTTAAAAGAATGATGCATCTTCCTCTCTCCTCTCTGCAAACACGAACCAGCTTGAACCATACCTTTGAGATAAAAGAGTAAAAAAGAGCCTGAATCCCCACAGCAAAGGAAGGATGGCTACTATAGAAACTTTGCTAGTTTAAGCCTTTGTTATTCCGATCGGCACCCAAATCCACTTCCTGCTTAATACCCACTGCCAGTACTAGCCACTGCATTTTATTGCTTAAAACCCTCATTTACTGGGCAGTGATTATCTTTAAAACCATACAAAGCATGAATGTGAACCCAAGGCCTACTGATAAAGTAGAATCTGAGACTACTGTTGATAACGCAGAGTCCTGTGAAAAGCCTGGATGTGGTAGTCATTCAGCCCTTGGTTCAAATCCTGTCACAGCTAATCCCTACAGAGATCCTGGGAGAAGAATTTCCACTCCTGGATCTCCGAATTTTTTTTTTTTTTTTTTTTTTTGAGACTACTTCTTGCTATGTTGCCAAGGGTAGTCCTGATCCCAAGGACTCAAGTGATTCCTAGCCTCAGCCTCCCAGGTAGATGACCACCTCCATACCTGCCTGCTTTTTTTTTGTTGTTGTTGTTGTTTTTTTTTTTTTAGAGACTAGCTCTTGCTATGTTGCCTGGGGTAGTCTTGAACCCTCGGACTCAAGTGATCCCTGGGCTCAGTCTCCCAGCGTTGGGATTACAGGCGCTCTGTATTTTTTGCTGTAAAATGCTGTGGGAACTGAAAACTTGATATCTCCTAGCACCTTCCTCTTTGCCTGTCTTTCTTGCCCTCCTGTTCCTGTTGCCCTTTCTTTACTTCCACTTTCTGCTTTGCTTCTTTCCTCCTGGGATCCACTTTCTGGTTTGCTTCTGCCCTAAGCAGTCCTCCTGGGATCACTGGCATGTTTAATCGATGGGAGGCCCCAGGCCTCTTCCCATGATTTATCCTCCTCCTACAACAGTGCTTCTTGGGCCCCTAAAAGATGGTCTCTTTCCTTCTCTTCCATGAGACCCTTAGGTGCTGAACATGTACATGGATAACAGTGACCTTCCTTGGCTACCCTTTCCTTGGCACACCCATGGGGTGGGGTGGGGGGAACCCGGTACAGTGTCTGCACCCTGGGCCACCCAGCCAGGGGTGAGGGCCACCAGCAGGGGGCAGAGCACCAGAGTAGGAGGGTCCCAGACTTTTGCAAGTTTGGTTTATTTCTAGTAAACCTGGTGGGCTCCTCGGGAGAGGTGTGGCTATGCCGGTAGGACTGGCTTTGCCAGAGCCCCCACAGAATCTCCCGCTGAGCCCTTCATCCTTTGCCCCTGGAGGGTGGAGGTGGGGGGGGCAGGAGATGCAGGTCCCCAGGCTTTGACTGTAAATACCTGTTTGGGGTAAGCTCCGCTCCCCCAGTTGCCCAGGCTGCAGGAAGACGCTTTCAGGTTTCAGCGCTTACGATCCCACATGTTTGCTGCCAGGACCCCAAATGTACTGGGGCCTCCGGGTCCTCCAAGGGAGAGAGTCTTTACTCTTCTTGGTTGACCAAGAACCCTGAAAGTGAGGTCTCTGACTGCCCTTTTCTGCTGAGGGCTGAGGGCTCTGAGAGCTGGCTGCTAGGACAGCCTTGGGCATCTCCCCTCAGGCTTTTGATACATTTGATCTGGAAGGAATGTCACCCACTCTGCTCCATGGTTTCCTGGGGGCTTCCTCTTGGGGTCTTCAGTGCATGTTGAATACTTCCCTGGAGAATGTATAAGATAAAGAGAATGGAAAGGAAACAAATGCCATTTATCCCACAAGGGTGTGGGGGCCCAACTTGAGCCAGCCCCTCTCTTGGCAGTGGGGGGCCCAACTTCCTGCGGTGGCCTCAATTCTCAGGCTCAGGCTCCACCCCTCTCCGAAGGTCCCAGACCTCCTTACCCCTCCCTGAGAGCCTGACCTCTAATGTGACCACATGAAGGTAACCAGTGTCTGGTGGCTGGATGAGGCAGACATGCAGGGACTTCCTGCCTTCTGATGCATGTCATCCCCTTGAACTGGGCTGGGCCTCTGAAGATGAGAGGACCCTGTCGACTTCCTGAGTGTCTCAGCATTCAGACTTATGGGGTTTGTGGTCTGAGATGCTGGCATGAACGCTGTGTTCTGTAAAGTGTGCCCTCTGGGTCCCATAAAGCAAAACAAGCAAAGCTTTGTGCAAACCGCCCTCTAACCAGACGGGCCCAGAGGGACTGCAAGGCCCTTGACCTGGCTGCCTTGTAGAAAGCGAGTGGACAGTTGGGTGGATGGGGAAGATTCGAGGAGCTGCCTGGGTGAGGGGTGGTGACAGCTTGTGCCCTCTGCCCCTCTGCCCTCCATCTGGGTACCCCACATACCCTCCAAAAGTTATCAGATTTCTCCACATTTTGAAATTGCAAGCGTTGGACAGATGTCCCTGAATCCTCATCTTCTTCCCATTTACAGATGAGGAAACTGAGGCTCAAGGGTGTTAAGTGACTGCCCCAAGGGCGCACAGAGGTAGGATTGGAACTCAGAACCAAGGTCTCTGTCTCAGCAGATGGCCTCCCTCCAGGGTGTCAGCAAAGGGGTGGGGGGAGGCAGGACAAACTTTTTTCTTTTCAAAAATTTTTATTTTGTAATTTTCATATAATATCGATCACATTTGTGTGGCTGTCATTCCCCTTAGGTTTGGCCCTCCCTTCAGTATTGTACCCCTTATCCCCCACCCTATCCACCCTTTCCCCCTGCCCCCCCTTTGGTCACTGCAACTCCTCTCTCACTACAAGTCATTGGTCCATGTTAGGACAAACTCTTTTCAAAGAACCTGACTGAGGTTGTCTGTCAGGTCTCTCTACTGGAAAGTTCCTCCGTGCTCCCCCTTTGCTAGTACTGGGAAGCCATCACACAGCCCCAGCTACAGGACCAGAGTCTTATTATTATTTGGAGACTAGGTCTTGTTATATATTTTTTTAATTTAAATTTTATTTTTGGGTTTTTTACAATATATGATTGTATAATTGCTGATCCTCATGGGATTACCCTCCCCACCACATCTCCCCTGGTTCCTTTGCCTCCTTTCTTTTTGTTATTTGCCCATGTTTAGCCCTTTAGTTTTGTTTTGTTTTTTTGTTTTTTTTTCTGGATCCATTTCCTCATCCTTGGTGAGGGTTCGATTTCCCGGGGCTTGGTAGAGCTGCTGTTTATCATCCCTGTACTGCTTTTGGAGCACCTTTGGCTTGTATGATTGTTTTTTGTTTCTTGATGAGTCTCATCATCTCTGCAGTTTGTGCCACATTTTGTTGCTCCTTCAGTCATGCTTCAGGTCTTTGGCTTTGGGGGCATGACTCCAGCTGTATGCTTTGGAAGAGCAGATCCTCAAAGGGACAGCCATCAGTTGATGGTATGTCTCCTCCCTTGGGGCTTTGCTGTGGGGCCACTGCCATTAGGCAAGCCTCTTTTTTTTTTTTTTTTGAGACTAGGTCTCGCTATTTTTGCCTGTGGAACTGAAGGCTACCGTTGCCCGTGGTACCACAGACTCAAGCAATCCCCTGCCTCAGCTTCCCAGGTAGCTGGGATTACAGGCACATGCCTCTACACCCAGCTATAGGTCTTGTTATATTGCCTGGGGTACCGCAGACTCAAGTGATCCCCAGCCTCAGTCTCCCAAGTAGCTGAGATTACAGGCACCCGTTACCATTCCAGCTGATTTTTCGAGACCAGGTCCTGCTATATTGCCCGGGGTAGTCTCGAACCCACAATCCCAAGCCTCTTGCCTCCCAGTGCATGGACAACAGGTGCAAGCCACTATGCCCAGCTCGGACCAGGGCCTTCTCTCCTCTTCCTGGGCGGTGAACAAGCTCCACCAATTATTTGGAATTCTTCTGCCTGGGAGAGTTATCTTTGTCGTCCCTGTAGTGATGTCTGTAGTCGATCATTTATGTCTTACATCTGTAAATAATATACTCATTATAGTTTGAGGTAAAATCCCGAGACCGGGTGCCTTCATCCGGAAGTGACTGGGTCTAGTTGTTAAGCTGAAAGAAAGAACAACAAATCTGGACCATGGAATGTCCAGGAAGCCTGGAAACACAGGAACACTATGTGCTTATCGTGTATTTCCAGATTAATAATTAGACCCACCGCCTGACCACAGAGGCTTTCTCCTGGAAATGTTCTGGGAGGCTGGGTTAGTTACAACATGTGGAACACCTGATTTGAAAATCTTCCTGATGCGTTGGTTAAACCTGTGTTTATCCTGGTCTTGGGGTTTGTCTCCCTCCATGATGCAGCAGAGCCTGCTGGGCCTGTGAGGGGCTCCTCCCTGGGGGTCCTGCCTCTTTCCCAGCTCTGCTCCACTCAGGTGGGAGTAAAAGCCTCCCTGCAGGCGAGGCCTCTTTCTGATCCCACAGGCCGGGGTGGAGGAGGTCTGGGAGCCACTTCCTTTGAGGTCACATTGGAGTGCGGCCCTGTTAGGTTTCAGGGGCGTGAAGGCCTTGCTGAGTGGAAGCGACGACGTCCTCACTTGCCCTTTTCCTGGTGGCTGTTCTCGGCCTCCCGGGCATCCATCTCCAGTCCTGCAATTGTTCCCAGGGTGAGAGGCAGCCCCAATGAAGGAGACTGTAAATGAGCCTTCTGGAAACTTCTGACCTGACCTCGGTGGGACTGTGAAGAGGGGATCTCCAGCAACTCGGTGGAGATTGATCATGCCCTCCCTGGCTCCCTCCCCCATGATTCTGGGAACAGGGCAATCAACCCTCTGGTTTTCCTGGGACTATCCTGGTTTTGAAACTCGGTCTCATGTCACAAGAAAATCCTTACTCTCAGGCCAACTGGGAGGGCTAGTCACTCTACCAGGAAGAAAAGTTCCTTTACTTTGCTTTTTTCTTTTCTTTCATTATTATTATTTTTAATATCTATCTATCTATCTATCTATCTATCTATCTATCTATCTATCTATCTATCTATCTATCTATCTATCTATCTATCTATCTATCTATCTATCTATCTATCTATCTATCTATCTATCATCATTGTGTACCCTGGGGTCCTCCCATTTCCTTAACACCCAATAACCATCTTAATCTTTTGTGCCCTCCACCTCCCCCATTTTCTTCCTTCTCCCCCTTTCACTCTATGGTTTGGTTCTGTTGGTTGTTTCAGATTTTTCTTATTCATTTGCTTCCCCCCTCCCCCCATATTTTTCATATAAGCGAGACCAGCCCATATTTCTCTTTTTCTTTCTGGCTTCTTGCTGCTAATATGATTCCTTCTAACTCCATCCATGTTGCAGAAAATGACATGTTTGTTCTCTTTGATTGATGGATAGTATTCCATTGTGTACATATACCACATTTTTTTCAGCCAATCATCAGTTTTGGGCTTTTTTTTTTAACTTGGCATCAGTGAAAACTTCATTTTCTTAAAAGTAGTTCACAGCTCTCAGCATCAACGCCATCTTCTCTCTCTCTCTTTTTCTTTTTGAGACTAGGCAGACTCGCTATTTTTGCCTGTGGAACCGCAGGCTCATGTTGCCCGGGGTACCATGGACTCAAGTGATCCCCAGCCTCCGCTTCCCAGGTAGCGGGGATTACAGACACGCACCACCACACCCAGCTAATTTTTGGGACTAGGTCTCATTGTGTTGTCCCAGGGCGGGACTAGAACCGTGACCCCCAAACCCCGCCACGATTCCATAAGCTGTTGCTTACAGGCACGAGCCACCGGGTCCGGCAGCGCCATCTTCTCAGAAGCTTCTGCTCACAAGAACCAAGCGGAGTGGATGCATGGATGTGTGCAGAAGCACCAAGGCAGAGAAAAGATGGCGCTGGTGGGAGACACAGAGTGGAGATGAGAAAGGGTAAGGTCAGGGACGAGCGCCAAACTGCAGGTCTGCATGTTGCTGTCTAGAACTTGTCTCCACGGAGCCTGAACATCCACCACCACCAGCGCATGGCCCAGACCACCTTTGAGAGACCCCACTGGTGCCTACCAGCACCTCCCTTTTTTGGTCCTTTGCCTGTGACATCTGGGACTAGTTGTGGCTGAATGTACCACGTTATCCTTTTTGCTGTTTTAGCTGAAGGAAAAAAAAAATACTTGACAAAATTGAAAAGACTGAAGTGCTATCTTTCTCTTTACTGGGAGCCAATATTTAGTCATTCAGCAAATACCAATCTGCCTATTTGTGCGCCAGTGACTGTTTTAGATCTAAAATATTAACCAGGTTCAAGGCTGCGCAGAAAGTAACAAGGCCAGGAAAACTTTAAAATTTATAGTCAACTAATCCAGATGCTGGTGTGTTATTATTTTATTTTATTTTTTTTTTGAGACTAGGTCTCACTATTTTTGCCTGTAGAACCGCAGGCTCACATTGCCCAGGGTACCACAGACTCCAGCAATCCCCAGCCTCAGCTTCCCAGGTAGCTGGGATTACAGGCGCATGCCACCACGCCCAGCTATTTTGGGGGGGGGACTAGGTCTCGCTACGTGCCCCCAGCGGGACTCGAACCGTGATCCCTGGCCCTGGCTGCAGCTTCCTAGGCTGTCGTCTACAGGCATGCGCCACCATGCCCAGCCTGGTGTGTTATTTTTAAAGTTGTATTATTTTTATTGCGATAATAATGTGAAACCAGACTAAATTGGGACCCAAAGCTAGCGGGAGAAAAGCTGATAGCTAAGCTGGCACGTTCTGGGTCTTTCCACCCACACACAATTACAAGACAATTCAAAAAACAACAAAAGGATTTACTAATAAGGGAGGGAAACCAGACCTCACTGAGGCCATGAATGGCCAGTTATCTTACCCCAGCTACTGTCCTGTTTCAAAATCTCAAGAACACTTCCAAGATGGCATCTTCTCACTACCCTCAAACCTGGAACTGACATTTACACAAAGTCCAGTTTTCCAGTGGACCAAATTCCAAGTTTTTCAAGTTCAAATTTTTCCAAATTCCAAGTCCCAAGTTTTCCAAGTTCCAAGTTTTCCAAATTCCAAGTTCCAGTTTCAAGTTTTCCAAGTTACAAGTTTTCCAAACCACAGACCTGCACTTCAGTCTCTCACAACTCTTTCCCAGGGTAGCTAAACCGGGGTCAACCTTCCAGTCACAGACCTAAATCCTGTTCCCTGAGTGGAAACCCATGGTGCCCTCAAGACCTGTCTCCTCTCAGCTGTTTTCCTTCCTCCTCCCCCTCTTCCTCCTTTTCCCCTCCTCCCTCTCCCTCCCTCTCCTCCCCTGGGTGGAAGCCCATCATACCCTCAAGACCTGCCTTCTCTCCATTCTCTCCCCCCTCATCCCCCCAGCCCCTGTGTACACTGTGCTCTCCCCAGGGTCCCAGTCTTGAAGGGGGGTGGGGTGGGGGTGGGGCCGACCCTGACCTCACCAGAGCCTGACTCAGCCCTAAAAATAACGTGAGAGCCCCACTCCCTGGCAGGCACAGGCGGGAGTTTCTCCCCTGGAGGGAACAGCAGCTCCCAGAGTACTCTAGATAGTACTGTCCTGGCTGGCAACTGCTAAAATGTGGCTAAAATGTGGTCAGCCCACCCCCTCCCCACCCCATAAATGGTTTATAACATCGTTGTATGATTTAGGGGTATGGGTTCACACCCCTTCAGATGTACATTACTACACCACACCCACGGCCCAAACACTATAGTCATCTTCCACTATAGTCCATTAGGCCTCTTTCCTGCTTTGGTCATCCCCTCCCTTGCCCACCCCTTCTGATAGCTTCAGTTCTACTGTTAGATTGCTGAAGTTTGTTTTGGTTTTGATTTCCTGACCTTTCATATTGTTTCTCTATATTCCACATGTGAATGAAGTCATCTAGTATTTGTCTTTCTCCTTCTGACTTAGTTGGCTTACTATAAGCCCCTCCGATTCCATTCATGTTTTGGCAAGAGTTCATTGTTTGTTTTTAATGGTTGAATAGTATTCAATTATATATATAAACCTTATCTTCCTGATCCATTCATCTGTCTTTGGGCACTTAGGTTGTTTCCATAACTTGGCTATTACAATTAGTGCTGCAATGAACATAGGGGTGTGTATCTCCCTTCAAATTAGTGGTTTTGTATGTGTAGGGTAGATTCCTAGGAGTGGGGTTGCTGGGTTTTATAGTGGACCTACTTTTACTATTTTGAGAAACATTTATACTATTCCTAGGAGCTGGGCCAGTCTGTGTTCCCCCCAACAGTGCACAAAGATTCCCTTTTCTTTATATTCTCTCCAATAAGTAACACTTTCCTCTATACCCTCAACAGTAAGTAACACTTACTGTTACTGTTTGTTGTTGTTATTATTTAACATGGGCCAGTCTCATAGAAGTGAGGTGGTTTTGATTTACATCTCTGATGATAAGTAATGATGAGCATTTTTCCATGTGCCTGTTGGCCATTTGTATATCTTCTTTGGAGAAACGTCTGTTTAGCTCCTCTGCCCATTTTTTAATTGAGTTGTTTATTTTCTTGTTGAGTTGTATGAGTTCTTTGTAGTTCCTGTCAGATGTATGATGGACAAATATTTTCTCCAACTCAGTTGGGTGTGTTCAGTTTTATGATAGTTTCCTTTTAGTGCAGATACTTTTTACTTGATGTGGTATCATTTATTTTTGCTTTTGTTTTCCTTGTAGTTGTAGTCTAGTCTCCAAAAACATCACCAAAGCCAATGTTGCGGAGTATTTTACCTTTTTCTTTCCTACATATTTTAATATTTCAGATCAATGTCCAAGCTTTCAATCCATTTTGACTTAATTTTTGTTTATAGTGTGATTGTGGCCTACTTTCATTCTTTTGCATGTGACTGTTCAGTTTCCCCAACACCATTTATTGAAGAGACTTTCATTTCTCTAGTGTACTCTTGACCCTGTCACCATAGATCAACTATCTGTATAATATAGGTTTATTGCTGGACTCTCAAATTTATTCCATGGATCTGTGTACCTGTTTTTGTTTCAGTACCATATTATGTTGATTAATATAGCTTTGTAGTATAGTTTAAAATCTGGGCATACAGTTCCACCATCCTTCCTTTTTTTTTTTTTTAAATTTGGTCAGGATTGCTTCAGTTGTTCAGGGTCTTTTGTGGTTCCATAACTTGAGTAACATTTACTCTATTTCTTTGAAGAATATCACTGAAAATTTGACAGGGATTGCACTGAATCTGTATACTGCTTTGGGTAAAATGGGCATTTAAACAGTGTTACTTCTTCCAATCCATAAGCAGGAGATAACTTTTCATTTATGTGTGTCTTCTATTTCTTTCAAGAATTTCTTAGAGGTGTGGTAAATCCTATACTGTCATAATACTAGCAAGGATGTAAAAAAATGATACTTCAGTAACAATAAATAAATGTAAAACACAAGACCATCTTATAACTTTTATTATACATGTCCATTACCTTCTTTAAGTTTACTTCTAAGTGTTTAATTATTTTCAATGTGATTATAAGTGGGATTGTTTTCTCAGTTTCTTTTCTAGCTTGGTGTTTACATGTAGGAACAGAACTCATTTTCGTAAATTGATTTTATGACCTGCCATTTGACTATATGGATTTATTTTTTCAATTAGTTTTTGTAGTGTAGTGCCTGTAGGGTTTTCTATGCATACCAACTGGTCATCTGCAAATATTCACTACTCTGTTACTTAATGTCACCTACTTATTCTTCATCCAGTCATTTTAAAGTTTTTCTTGTTTCACATTTAGGAAAAATAATTTCAGCAAATTACTTTTCATTCCAACTTCTAGGAAGGACAAAGTGAGGTTGGAACAATAAGACAGGAAATTGTAGGAGGGGAAAGGTCAAGATAGACAAAAGAATGCACCCAACTCCACCTTTCTGGGTATCCTGCAAAGAGGAGCTAGAACACATAATGGACCAGTTTCTGCTTAACATTAAAAAGGACAGTAGTGGGGTATGGGGAAAAGGGCAGTCATGGTGCATGCCTTATGCAATGTTTAACAGAGGCCCAAAGCAGCATAGATCCTACTTTGGTGTTCACTTCCAGAATATTCCAAGTTATTCCATCTCTTCAATATTCCTTACCCCCTCCTTCTAAAGGAGAAAGATCCTTTGCTTTCTTACTTTACAGAAGCACATAGGAGGATGTAGATATTTGTATACTAACATGAAGAGATGTCACGACCCATTGCTTCAGCAACAAACCAACAAACAAAACAGGTCACAGGGAGCTTTGCACCATTTGAGCTCTTTTCTATAAATAAATAATTTAGAAGCAGTCCTGCTAGGATGACACCTCCTGCTATCTTTAACTTCTTATCAAAGACAAGCTTTGAAAGATGCTTGTTTGGGTTTTCAGAGGGGAAGAAAAACAACGCCATGGTTTTATTATGATATTCGTAATGCTCATAATAGCATTCTAAGCTTTGAGCTGCTCAACTGCATTTTACCATAAACATGAGATACAGAACTTATCTGTGGTCACAGGGAGTGTGGGGAGAACTTCTGGTTTTTTCTCTTCTGGGAACTTGATGTGTCTGCCCATTTCCATGCTGAGTCCTGTTTGTGGTTCTTAAACAGGGCTCTTATGAAAAAGTTTATGGCTTTTATGAAAAGTTTCCTGGTGTGGGTTTTATGACTTTACTACCCTTCGGCCAAAATTTAGGAGCCCACCAAGGCAGGGCTACTATGGAGAGACTGTGGCTGCAGATAATGACTCGACCACAGCCTCTGTGGTGTGTTTTTGGGTGTTTTTTTTGCGACTAGGTCTCACTATGTTGCCTGGGGTAGTCCCCATCCCACGGATTCAAGTGATCCCCAGCCTCAGCCTCCCAGGTAGCTGGGATTACAGGTTGCTTTTTCAAGACCTGGTCTCCCTATGTTGCCCGGGGGAGTTTCAAACCCACAAACTCAAGCAATCCCAGGCTTCTTTGCCTCCCAGCGCTTGGACTACAGGCGTGCACCACCATGCATGGCTGCCTCCTTGGTCTTGAAACATTTACAGTTTGGTCAAAGTAGGAGAGCCACTGATGGAGATCCAGAGCGTGAGGTCCCAGGGTTTGGTCAGGCCAAGCTTGACTTGTTATCCATTCCTGGGGAAGATACAGAAGACAGGTTTCCTGCGAGACGCAGTGGCCTTCTAGACTGCCTCAACTCTGCCCTCAAATCAAGGAAGACAGATTGGGTAACACTACTTGCTAGAGCGCTATTCCCTTTGATGGTTCCTGCAGAGCCTTGAACACAATTGTCCTTTTCTTTAACTCTCAAGTTATTCCTCCCCTTGAGGCAGACGCAGCACCAAGACCTTGAGCCTGGCCAACTGCTCGCTTCCCCATGCTCATGGTCCCCAGGGAAACATGCCACACGAGCAGACTCATCCCGCAGCCCACCCCAGCTGGCTGTGGGTTTGGCATGGGCATCCTCTCCCCTTCAGCATCAGTCACCCAAGCTGGGAAACACAGCGGAGGAAACACCTGTTCATCCTGACTTAGGGACAGGCTGCAAGTTCCCCGAGATACAGAGTGAGTCACCATGGGACTGTGGAGCGGATTTTACTCATCCCCCAGGAATGGATCCTTGGAAGGCTCCAGAATGACTAGCCTCAAGTGTTCTGTCTCAGGCACAGGGCATTCCCGCCCCCCCCCATGTCTGCAGTCACTTCCTCTCTGGACACATCCTGTTTCTGGGAGCAGGCAGCATGCCAGGCAGATCGCAGCCTCTGCTTCTGGGACCAGATGGGCGGAGACATCCTTCCTCTAATTTCTAGTACCTAATCCCATCTTCCTTCCCAGTCAGAGATATGGATCAACATCTCCGCTGTTCCCAGGTCCCCGCACGCCAGGAAGGGAGCGTGTAGAAGGAATATGTTTCTATTGGCAACTCCAACTTACCGAAGGTGCTTAGAAGCCACTGCTGATCTGTCATTAGTCTCTCAGGCACAGGTGATCAGGAAGGGATCTAGAGCAGGGATCTATCCATCCATTCAGTAAATATTTATTGAGTACCTACTATGTGCCAAGCCCTTTCCTAGATGCTAGGCAACCGGGGTAAACAAAACATAAAAATCAATGTCCTCACAGCAATTACATTCCACTGGGAGGGACAAGTGATAAGCAAGATAAAAAGGTATTGAAAATTATACCGTGTTAGTAGTGATAAATGCTAAGCAGAGAAAACAAAGCTGAGAAAGTAAATATGAATGTTGAGCATGGGATAAGGGGGGCAAGGAAGGGGGCATAAAATATTAAACAAGGTGACTGGGAAAGCCCTTGCTGGGAAAGGGGATTTTGAGTAAGATTTGAAGAAAGCAAGAGAGCAAGCCGTTGGGGAGAAGCAGGCTAGGCAGAAAGCGCAGCAAGTGCAAAGGCCCTGAGGTAGAAGCATGCCTGGACTGTGAACAGGAAAAAAAAACAGTGTTCCTTGAGTGGAAAGAGCAGGGTAGAGTCAGAGGAGTTAACATCAGAGAGGTTAAAGGCCCCTGGCCTGCCATAGCTTTGGGTAGTAGTACAGACTCTGGCCTCCACCATTGCTAAGGGAAGCCACAGTGAGTTTAACTAGGGAAATGACGGGATCTAGTTTATGTTTCAACAGGATCCCTTGGGAGGGGTTTGGTTAGCAGCCTGAAGAGGGTGAGGACAGCATATGGCAGCAGGAAGGTCCCCTTAGGAGGGGACCACAATGGCCTCGGGTGAGCTGACAGCACTTGGCAGTGGCAGGGGGCATGGTGAGCAGTGTTCTGGAATATTCTACAGAGAGAGCTCTCATGCTCAGCTGATACACAGGATGTTGAGGGGGCGGAGGGTGAGAAAATACAGTGAGACAAAGATAACACCAGTATTTTTAGCTCACATAGATAGAAGGAAGAATACGGGGACTCCTTTAGAGGAGCTGGCCCGGGAAGCTTGGTGTTGCTCCTAGAATGTTTGAGGCGCCCATGTGGAGCTGTTAGGCTTGGGAGAGACAGGTCTGTGATTCCCACAAGAAATCCTGGCTAAAGATCTCAATTTGGAATTGTGTTGGGAATGGCCAACCTGGATTTTGTTTCATATGGTGAATATTTTCAAATGTAATCTCACCTGCTGGAGAGATTTTGCAGGATGTGCTCTTGGCTGGCTCTGGCAGATGGGTGTGATGACTGCTGCTGCTGCTGCTGCTGCTGCTGCTGCTGCTGCTGCTGGGTGGGGGATGGGAGGCTGGGGAGTGAGGTGGGGTGGAGTGGGGCAGAGTTCACTGGTCAGAAGTTCGTTGACCCAGAGGTCAGCAGAGAGATCCTCCTTCCTAGACGGCCACTCTGGGGACCCCAAACTCATGCTGCTTAGATACAAGACTGTGTCTGTAACAGGTGTCTCCCTGGTGCTTTCCACCTGTGTGCTTTCTCCCAAACAGCACCTTTCTGCCCTAAGTTCTCTGTAAATAAAACAAAATCAAATACAATTTACTATTTGTCAAAAAATAGAATCTTTAACATGTTCTGCTATGTGATTTAAAGATGTAGGTCAGATCATGTGATTTCTCTACTTTAGACTTTCAAAGTGTTTCCCTTTGTGCTTCAGGTTACTTTTGGTGGTGTCAACAGACACAAAACCTGTAGCCAGTCCTCCAACCCTGTTTATCTCGCTACTCCACTGGCGCCTGTTCTCATACAAAAGCTTACAAAAGACTTGACTGGGAGTGCTCATGGGAGCGCTGTTTGAAATAGCCCCCACTTCGGAAACAATCCAGACGTTGCTCAGCAGTAGAACAGATCCACTGTGCTCTGTTTATGTTTACACAGTGCAGCATTACATGGCAATGAAGAAAACAAACCATGATGATACACAACAAGCAGAGACAAATCTCACCAGCATAATGTGGAGGGGATACAGTCAGCCGCCGAAGCATGATGCGGTCTGATTCTATTTGCGTGAAGTTCACAACAGGCAAAATTAATCTATGGTGTTGGAGATCAAAATAGACATTATCCTGGGGCAGGAGATGGGGGGTGTATCATGACAGAGGTGGCACCAACGACGTTTCTGGGTTGCTGGCAATGTTTCAAAGCTCAGACACGATGGTGATTTAAATGGGTGGGTCCAGTTGGTAGAAATTCAGTGAGTTAGACATTTATGATTTGTGTGCTTTTCGCTACATGCATTATCTTTCCATAAAAAGCTTCTATAAAGTCTTTATCAGAAGGCCTGGCATGATAATGCTACTCCCTCTCCCCACACCCCACTTCTGCTGCACCCCAACTTTACTGCCTCCACTCTTAGGACCCTTGTCTCAAGCTGCACCCCAGGGCACCCATGTGGCTGTTTTCCTCTCCAGGTTTTTGCCATCACAGCTCCATATGCTCCCTGGCAACCTCACAGGTTACCTGCCACCAAGTTCAAGTCTCTGCCTGAACTTCTTTCTAACAGAGAAACTACTCGGCTAAACTGAGAAATAACACACTCTGACTCTCTTGTCCCCTTTATCCTTCTTAATTTTTCCTTTTATCTCTGCTTTCATAATATGAGCTTATTTCTTCATCTATTTATTGTCCATCTACCCAGAATCTAAACTCCATGAAAATGTTTTTTTTTTCCTCTTCGCTGTTGTATCTCTAGTGCCTGAGTTGGAAACTGCCACACAGTAGGTGGTGAACGAATGAAAAACACAGCAGTAAACATGACAGACATGCTTTCTGCCCTTGTGGAGAAGATTGCCTAGATCTTGAAAGGAAATATAAAGAGCCTAGTTTGCTCTGAGGCAGGGCTTGTCTTTCATTGGGTCTAGGACAGGGACTTGGCCTACAGAGATTTTTAATACATGGTTGTGGTCTGGGCTTAGCAACAACTCATTTTCTCAAGAAAGAATGCAGATGAGTGACTGACTGAATATTTTTATTTTTTATTTAAAAAAAATTTTTTTGAGACTAGGTCTTGCTTTGCTGCCCGGGAACTGCAGGCTCACATTGTCCAGGGTACTATGGACTCAAGCGATCCCCAGCCTCAGCTTCCCAGGTAGCTGGGATTACAGGTATGCGCCACCAAGCTCAGCTAGTTTTTGAGACTAGGTCTAGCTAT
>PVHY01012589.1:0-44013 GCA_004024945.1 Uropsilus gracilis | reverse complement strand
CATATTCGAATCTGCATCCCCCCCTTCTCTTTGTTTGCACACCCTTTATATACCCTGATTTCCCGCCTTCCAGGAAATCTGTTTCACCTAGACTATTTCACTTCTTTCTTCCCCCTGCATCCCCCTGAAGGGAAATTCCAGCTAAGGTCATTCCCCCATTTTAACATTACCTGTCCTTGAAATCTGCAATCTTAAACAGAAAACAATGGGGAGGGGGGCACACCCTATCACTTTTACCCAAAGGAAGTAGTGGGTTTCTTGGGGTGTTTTTTTGCTTTTTTGGGTTTTTTTTAGCGATGAATAGTTATGATTAGATGGTAAATTGAATTAAGCAGTGGGGAAAAAAAAACCACCTTAATCTACAAGCAGTAATTCTCATGCAGTCCTTCGGGAATTCCAACTTTCATTATCTTCATGACCTAAAAAATCTACAAGTGCTGTTTTGTCTGCAGGAACAAAGCCATTGTTTAAAGTTCTTGTGGATTTTATGAGAAAGTTCAGGAGCAAAAATAGAACGTTTTTAAGAAGAGAATTTCTAGGGTCTAATACAAAGGCTTGTTCCCTTCAGACAACCCCCAGCTCCTGGCAGTAGATTCTGAAAAGCATACTAAAATTAATGCTCTGTGAACAAGTAAAGGCCTTTAAATTTTCACTTAGCTCTAAGTTATTTTTTTAAAAAAAAAGAAAAGAAAAGAAACTAATACTTCTACAGCAGAAAGCGAATTCCCATCCAAATGTGGAGCCTTTTCTTGTAACCTTTGGCTCTTCCTTGATGGAGGATGAAACAAGATAGGACAAGAATTCTGCCTCATTGGTTCTAGTTAAATAAGATTTGGCTGCAGTTTGAAAGTGAATGAGTCATTTCACTCAGCTAGTACAACACAGCAGACACCCAGACAATGGGAAAATACCAAGACCGGCTCTATCCTGGGCCTTCAAGCTTCTGTGAGTCTAGGGTACTTAATTCATGCCGGATTGAGAAGACAGGGCATTTTGCAAGGGTGTGCATCAGTCACCTCCTATTTTTCAATATGGGTTGGGCGCTTCCCTTAACAAACATACTTCCTTCTGTTGTGTTCCACAGATGATTTTTAGAAATAAAACAGCAAAACAAGGAAAAGACTTACAAAAACTGTAAGGAAAGGAAGGTCTTTATCATATCTATAAAGTAATTACTGGGACTTTGGCATCCTATTTTCATAACAATGAAGGAAATGTTCTAATGTTAGAATTTAAATACTATATTTAAAGACACAAAGAAAGTGTACTTATTTGATTAGCACCATTGTGAGGGAAAATACTTTTAAATGAACTATAAAAGATAATTAGATAACCTTCACTTAATGTGAATACTTAATTAAACAGAATTTGGTCCTTGAGCACGTAGATAAAATTAAGATTGAAACATCCTGCTTGCAAAATAAGTAGAGAAAGAATAAAATTAGTAGGAAAATTTATATTTTGGTGAAATAAATATACATGCAAAAATAGTGGTTTTGACTTGAAGCCTGTGGCGCTCAAAGTTGGCACTCAGGGAAGACCCCCGGGCTGGCAAGAAGCGGGTTTATTAGCACCGGTGCTGACTCAGCAGATTCATATCCAAAGACTGAGTCCCCAACTAGAAGGTTAGGGATTTATATACACTTTACATGCTCTGGTGTTACTGGTGGGCTATTGTTGGTGGTCGTACATGGCCTGACGCGGCAAAGAAAGAATAAGGGAGATTCCAGGAGAAACTGGGCTGCAGACCAGTAAATTGAGTCAGTCATGGCTTGTTTATCTAGACCCCATTTCTTAGGTCACTGTGCTTCAGCAGATTTCAGTTCATCATGCTTCACCTGGTCATCACGTTTCAGCACAAGATCACATTGCGCCTTCAGTGATGCCCTTTGCTTTCTAAGGCCCCCTTTGACAGCATCACAAACACAACTTCAGATACACAAGCCTGGTGCATTCACACCACGGTGCTTTCAGGGGCCCACATGCACCTATAATAGTCTCTCCAGTGAGCAGGAGTTCAAATATGGGTAAAGGCAAGAAGACATTGTGCAACCTGTTCTGCTACCCTTTGGAGTCACTCTCATCCATGGGTCTAAGCGAGATAGGAGGAGTTGGAGACCAAGTCCGCCATTTTGCTCAGAGTTTTAGGACTAGTCATTAGGTGAGGGAAACTCTCTTCAGTGTCAGTAGATATTTTGAGTAGGATGCCATTTTCAAGCTATTGCTACCTAATTTTCTCTTGGTATTAATGACACAGATTCTCCTGAGTTTCCTTCTACTTCACTAGCTTCCCTTTTTCCTTTGCTAGTTCAGATTGGGCTTCTGTTCATCTCCTAGTTTTTCTTTAACTAGGTTTCTTCCAGAACCCTTCCTTTAAATAACATCTATGAGTCAATCCCTGCCCCCAAGCATGAGTTCAATCTCCGAGTCTCACCATAAGCCTTCACTCCTGTTCTAAATGCCCACCTGGTATCTTGACCACCATACTTGGAAAGTATCTCAGATTTAACATGTGCAAAATGGTGCCACTGATTTCCTCATTGTCATCCTTCTCCCTCTTGGTGTTTCCCTGCTCATTGCTGCTAATGGGCTTACCATCCATCCAGGTGCTCACGACAGATATCTAATCCATTGGCTGTACCCCCAAAATACATCTCAAGTTTAGGTCTTCAATCATGAGCTTGTTATGCCATTGTCTGCTGCCTGGAATACTGCAGCAGCCTCCCTCGGTGGGCTGCCATTTCTCTCCTGATCCCCTTCCAACACCATATTCACAGAACAGTGAAAGCGTTCTTTATTTTTCTATTTTATTTATTTATTTATTTATTTATTATTTATTTATTTTTTGGAAACTAGTTCTCACAGGCTCACATTGCCCATGGTACCATGGACTCAAGCAATCCCCAGCCTCAGCTTCCCAGGTAGCTAGGATTACAGACATGTGCCACCACGCCCATCTATTTTTTTGGGGGGGGACTAGGTATCACTGCTCTGGCCAGGACTCAAACTGCAATCCCCAGACCCTGCCGCGACTCCATAAGCTGTAGCTTACAGGCATACGCCACTGTGGCCGGCTTGAGAGGGTTCTTTAATAATGTGCTTCAGTAAAGTCACCTCCTTAGATCTCATGCTCTCAAACCTCCCAAAGCATTTTGTTGACATGGCAATCCTTGATCGTGTCCTGGCTCTATCTCCAACCTCATTTTATTCCACAACTGCCCTACATGCAGACCTTAGGCATACTATTGACTTCCCAAAATACTTTCCCTGCCTGCTCTCTCTTCCTATATCTTTTTCTTAGTTCTCTGCATGGTTAGCTTATGTTCATGCTTTAAGTCTTAGTTTAGACATGATCACCAAGAATATTCCCTGACTTTACACCTCCTAAAGCAGCGGCTTTTGCTACACACCTCATGTTAATTCTGGAGATGCCACCTTTTCTACACACAAATAATCAAAACATGGAACCATCTTTTTTTTTTTCTGGTTTCTGCCCTGAACATGAGCTCCTTGAAGGCACATACTTCATAAAGTAAGGAACACTCTGTAAGTCAAATTACCCCACAGAAGTGTTTGAAGAAAAAATTAGTTCACGGTGACTCATATTTTATATTGATTACTGCTGTGCCCAATATACCAATCGCAGTTTCTGACACAGGTTTGGTGTAAGGGGACATTTTTTTCGTTGAACGAATGACTTCATGAATAAACAAAGGGAAGCGTAAAGAGTAGACACAGTCTCCTTAAATTCAGCCCAACATCTTTCCCCTACCTCTGCCCTTAATCCTCCAATCTTGGAAGAATGAAACAATGATGGAAAAAAACAAGAGGGAAGAGTTAAGATTTCTGTCCTCCTTGGGGGGTAAGTTGATCTTTTACACCACCAAGACCACCTGTCTTTTGTCTCCTCCCTCTGAACTTTGCAAGAACCCCTGGGGTACCTCTGTCAGAGGACCCTGGAGAACTTGCTCTTGAAGAAGGCTGGGGGTGGCCTTTAGCAAGCACATCTTTGGTGAGGAAGCAGAAAGAATATTATCGCATAGTTTCAGTTTCAGTTTTAAACAACATTTTCGATGTATTTCAACAATGCTATTTGCAATGACAAAAAATATATATATATTACTTGTGAAATTTCTTTTCTACTTTTTTTTGTTTTTTGTTTTTTGTTTTTTAGACTAGGTCTCGCTCTTATTGCCCGTGGAACAGCAGGCTGTCATTGCCTGGGGTACCAAAGACTCAAACAATCCTCAGCCTCAGCTTCCCAGGTAGCTGGGATTACAGGCGAGGACCACCACACCGAGCTATTTTTTTGGAACTAGGTCTTGCTACGGGCCCCAGGTGGGACTCAAACCGCAATTCCTAGCCCTGGCCGCTTCATAAGCTGAAGCTTACAGGCACGAGCCACTGTGCCTGGCTCCCAGGCGGGACTTGAACCGCGATCCCTAGCCCCAGCCACTTCATAGGCTGAAGCTTAGAGGCACAAGCCACCGTGCCCGGCCTCTTTTCTACTTTTTATGCTTTTTTTGTTTTTTTGAGACCAGGTCTCGCTATTTTTGCCCGTGGAACCGCAGGCTCTCGTTGCCCGGGGTACCACAGACTCAACCAATCCCCAGCCTCAGCTTCCCAGGTAGCTGGGGTTACAGGCACGCGCTACCACGCCCAGCTATTTTTTTGGAACTAGGTCTCACTACGTGCTCCAGGCAGGACTAGAACTGCGATCCCTAGCTCTGGCCGCTTCATAGGCTGAAGCTTACAGGCACGAGCCACTGTGCCTGGCCGTTTTCTATTTTTTTAAAGATTTTTAAACAGAAAATCTATTCAGTGTCTCTTTAATTAAGTAGGATAATAGGGTCCCCAAAGGGTCATTTGTCACAAAGTCTCATATTCAAGATTTGAAAATATTGCGTAATTATAATCACTACAATAGAAATAGGATATCAGTTTGTTGAGAACATTCTCAGACAAATTTTATTGTTATTATTTGCTTAGAATAATTCAAAAGGTTACCTATACCTCAAAACCAAAACAAGAAATGACAATACAATTTGAATTGGCTAATTTCTTCAGAGAAGTGTTTATTTATCCTCTGCCCATTTTTTGATGGGGTATTTTCTTGTTGCTGAGTTGTACGAGTTCTTGGCAGGTTTTGGAAATCAGTACCTTGTCAGATGTATGACGAGCAAATATCTTTTCCCATTGTGTAGGGTGTCTTTTTGTTGGAAGATAGTTTCTTTGCAAAAGTCTTTGCAATTTGATGTAGCCCCATTGGTTAATTCTTGCTTTTGTTTCCCTTGCCATTGGAATTGACTTCCCAGAGAACTCCCTGAAGTCAAGATGATGGGGTGACTTGATTCTGGTGTCTTCTATGCCTTGCATGATTTCAGGTGTCTCAAGAATGCAATGAGTTTTATTTATTTTTTTTTTTAGAGACTAGGTTTTCTATGTTGCCTAGGGTAGTCCCGAATCCACGGACTCAAGTCATCTCTAGCCTCAGCCTCCGAGGTAGCTGGGATTACAGGCACGCGCCACCACACCTGGCTATTTTTTTAAAGACTAGTTCTAGCTATGCTGCCTGGGGTAATCTCGAACCTGTGAATTCAAACGATCCCTAGCCTCAACCTCCCAGCCCTGGGATTATAGGCACACCGGGCACAATGAGTTTTAAAGACCTGCTGCCGTAGTTAGCACAGGACATTGCACGTCCTTTGCACTCATCTTTTCAGGCATTGCTCAGTCACTCTGTCTTCATGACATATTTACTTTTGTTTCCTTATTTTTAATATTCATTCTCTTACATCGTTGTTCATTTTTTAACAATCTTTCATTCCCCCCACCCCTTGGGTAGTTTCGTGGCATATTTGAAAACACCAGGATTCTAAGTATCTGTGCTTACTTTTCAAATGAAAGTTAACCTCAGCAACCTCAGTATCCCCGTTCAGCAACCTCAGTATCCCCGCTGCTCCAACCCGCGAGGCAGTCAGTGTGTGGTCACATCAGGAGTGTCATCCAAAAGCATTCTGTCCTGCTGGACCTCACCCTTTTTCAAAGACCCTCCCAGCTCTTGGGGAGGAGCTCCTGGGACAGTCCCTTACGCATGGTTTACGCAACTCACCCTGATTGACCCTGAACCTGCTGTGTCTGTGTGCGTGGCCACTCTGGCCCTGACCTGCATCCGTGGCTTCTCTGCTGGACACAGCAGCTGCTATATCGCCTTCCCCGCCGGCAGGTGCTGGGTCCCAGTGCGGAAGCGAGTGAATTCCTTCTCCATCTCTCTCCACTGAACTTAGCTCAGTACAACCCAACCTCACAAACTCTTCCATCAGTGCAACGCTTTAGACTCCCGTGCCCAATTCCCCTCTCCAGTGAGCCTCGAACGTCGCTCCTTAGGCCAGGTGTGTGTTTGGTTAGGTGAACGTGGGAAAAGGTTTATCTCTCTACTGACGTTCCTCTCCTCTGCCAGGGGTCACTATCACAAATTAGCATTCAGCAAAATAATAATAACGTTGACAAGAACTATCCCCAAAGCATATTAAGTCATAAAGAGAAACTCGTTGCCAGATGGGCATTAATTATCTAAATAGTCTTCCTAATAGGACAGCCCCGCTCTAAAATTCCTGTGGGTACAGTTTACGTTGTAGTTTATGCAAATGGTCCCTAGGCTTGTCATCTAAGACAATAGATCCTGATTGGACTTTGTGACCTCCTAATTATGATTTAACTATAATCCGAACAACTGCACCAAGTGGCAGTAGCATAGCTGTTGATACTTTGAAGCATAGAACATGTGGTTCTGATATGAGACCATCTTTATGGACAACTGTATGATCTGTGGGAAGTCCACACACTGATTTCCTCTCCAGGGCTTGGCAATGTCATGTTTGTTTTGTCTACACAGGAGTTGAAATTGACAAATAGAAATTAAAATCATATGCTGAGAGACTGTTGATCAGTGTCATATTTCTATCTCAGTGTTCAGTTTAAAGGCTGTACGATGACGGAAGTGAGAAAAGAGGAAATTTGGATTCTCCACGAGAACGTCAATCAACTAGACGTTTTTGACAGATTGACATGTTATTCAGAAGGAAAGCCTCGCTGATGGAGACGCTAACCTTGAACTGAGTTCCTGATCACAGTCTCATCTTGTCTTAGGCCCTAGAGTTCTTACTAAGATGCGTCGTGTTAAAAAAAAAAATGTGATCTGGATCGTATCTTATTACTAACTTAAGTGTAGATACACAAAAAATTTATCCCAGAAAGTGTAAGAAAACAACCCACATAGACATCTAAGTGTTAGCAGTCAGAGGGGTGTGTCAGTCTCCAAAGCAGTCAATCCAACAGTTAATGTCTACATTTTATGTGGTAGAGTTTGCCCCATCATTCACTCTGATATTATCAGAGGTTATCACTTTAACATCTCTGGAGTTTGTAAAATATCACACTGATTACTCTGCATTTTTCTCGAAGAAAGGGGCTCACCAAAGCCAGTCTTATGGGGATTTCCTTCCCACTTCACCTAACAACAATGGGTGAAAACTTTCCCTTCAGTTTCCCAGCCTCACCTGTTCTGTCCCCAGGGGCTTTCATGGAACACTCCTCTGCCTCATTCCCACCCATCCCATCCCCACACCCCACCAGTAGCTAGGCTAACTGTCCCTGAAAAGTCCTCTTTGATTCTTTATCACTGGATTAGAAAACTCCTATGACATCAAGGCTCCTGGATTATTCTTTCTTGTCGTACTTTTGATATTCATTTGTAATGCCTTGTCTCTTCTGATTCCCCAGTAGATTTCAAGCTTCTCAAGGGCAGGGACATCTAGTACCAGCCACAGCTGTCTGTCCAACTTCATGTTGGGAGCATATAAAGCACTCAGTAAATATTTTTCCATTGAAGACTGAAATCATGGATCAGCCAGCTGTTGCACCTCTGTGTAATGCCTAATGCCAAAATCCCAATGGAAAATAGAACTTTTGAAAAGAAAACCTCTTGTTTCCTTTTTCTTTATGAAGTGGGTGTATGAAAACCAGATCAAATAAACAGAGCTGTGGGTACATGTCCCTTCGTTTACCTTATATCTATGGTCCTCCAAAGTCTGCTTTATTTAAAGCAACACGTAGTTTAATCGAATTGTTCTCTTCATCTTGAAAGAGTCTCGGGGGTCTTTCAGTAAAGGCAAACTGTCCTCAAGTTCCATGTAGAACAATATGAATGTGTTTTTGAATGTTTTGTTACTCTTAGATTTCATATCAAGAGCACTTGAAGTCTCTTAAGAATAGAAAACATGTTAATTAGAATATGCTTACTAAATTTTCTTTTTCCATTTTATAGTTGAATTAGGACTAATCCCATCTCTGGTGGTAAGCAAATGGACCATTTTGTCTGTGACAGATCACTAACACTTGTACCATCTTGGGTAATTTCTGGTATTCTGCGTCCTTAATTGTATAATAAAATCATCATTGCACCGTGACTCAACCATTTAAATTGAAAAAAAAATTAAACCAACATTCTTAGGGTAATGCTGTTACAAAATGAACGATGGCTTGCCATTAGTTCAAAGAAAAAACTTGACTTTAAGGAATTGAGAAGAAAAAAATTCTTTTTAGGATTCCATTCATTATTCTCAGAAACAAAATGGATTTCCTTTCAACTTATTGGAATAAAATGGAGTTCTTTCTAAAATCATGACAAGTTTTATCTATGGGCATGAAATTTTAAATAGAAAGAGTGATAGCAAGAGATAAGTCTTTTTCCAGTAACGTGGAAATAAATGATTTTCCCAAGGGTATGGGGATGTAGAGAATGAATCACTTTTGAACTTGCTTAAGTTTGCAAGTCAGGAAGCTTGAGCAAGATGGGTCCCAGAATTTTTGTCAGAGAGGGTATCATTTTACAGTAAAAATCTCACAGGCTCATCTCCACATGGATATAGTTGTAGTTCTATGATGTGTTGAGGAAATTAATCATAATCAAAATTACGATGATGTGAGAAATCGTAAAAGGTGTTTTAATTAAGCTGTCTCCGTAAACATTCTCTTTTTTCTTCTGTTACATGCATTGTCTGTTTCCTACAAACTTACTTTCTGCTCTGTTGCTTTTCTCTTCTGTGATTTCTTGTTCTCAATAATTCGTGTATTTAACTATCCATTTCTATTTTATTATCCAATGGAAATTTTATGTACTCAAAATGTGGCCTTTTTCCTTGGCCACCATAGGTTTCAGTCTTGTTTAGAAAGGCTTTCTCCATTCCCAGTACTTTATAAAGGCATCCCTAAACATTTGTTAGAATTTTTTAAATGCCACCAAGCTAACACGTGTGATAGGATACTTTTATCATCCCTTCAGTCTTCTTTTGCACAAAAATAGAAGATAGTGCTTATGGTTATCTCTAGTTCTTTTCCCCACTTGTGTTCCCAAACTTCTAGCTGGTTATGCCCATTGGACATTAGACAAAACATGGAAACGTCCTGCTGGGTGATCCGTTGAAGATACACACATCTTGGCTGGCTGGGAAGCCCAGGTAGAGTTGGAGAGTCCTTAGGCAGGGATAACTGGCCTCTGGCTCTTTAGTTCATCAGGATCTAGTCACTTCTTTCATTGCATCTAAGATGCTTTTAACTGTAGGAAATCAGATCACGTCACACCGATAAAGAAATAGACGCAACCAATTAAACTCTGACGTGATGCTTTCAAAAGTAATTTTTAAAAATGTAAGCTGATTTAAAAAGCTGCTTTACGTTTGTGTAGTCATATATTTCAATCACAAGTCACTACTGTGCAGCTATAAAATGAAAGCTACATGAAATGCATTTTAGGCAGCTCTAGAACTTTTCATAAAGTCCAAGTTTTCTAAAGCATTTGCTCCTCAGAGACATTAACACCCCCTTTGCCCAGACAGTATCATCCCAATAGAAGCACGGTAACTGAACCAGACTTTTAAAGTGTGTTCCACAAGTGTCTGGATTTTCTCCTCAACCCCTAATGTCCTTTCTGTGACCAAAAGTTTCTGACGAAACATTTTTAGACAAGTAGGTTCTTTTTCCTTAAATTGTTCTGAAAGGGTTTTTTTTCAAAAGGAAACAAGTGAGAGATGGCCACAGTCGCTCTTCCCCCTAGAAATAAAGTTAATTCCGTAGTCACAAGCAGCGTGGCAGACAGCTATGAAAATCTCTCCCAGTGGGCTTCACCTCTGGGTATTCACACCGGTGTGATGCCCCTCTCCCTGAGTGTGGGCTGGACCAAGTGTTTGGTTGCTAATAAGCAGAATACAGTGAAGAGATGAGAGGACACTTGTGAGATTAGGCTGCAAAAGACTGACTTCCTCCAAGCTATCTTTCTGTTCATCTCTCCCTCCACTCACCCCTTTTTCGCACTCTAAGAAAGCTACCTGTCAACATCACCAGCCATCCTATGGGGAACGCTGGGCCACATCTCTTTGAGGAGTCAAGGCCTCCATCCAATAGCTTGTGAGAAACTGAATCCCATGAACCATCACTTGAATGAGCACAAAAACAGACGCACACCCAGTTGAGTCTTAAGATCCTCACAGCCCCAGAAAACACTTTGATTGCAGCCTGTGAGACTTGTGGTGTCAGAGGACCCTTCCAAGCCAGATTTCCTGGTCTGCAAAAATCTGTCATCTTATAAACACTGTCACTTGCCTGTGGATTTGCTATGCAGCGGTAGATCGCTAATGCAGGCAATGCATCGTGGCTACGGAGTGGCAGCTACATCAGGAGTGTCACCAGGCTGACAGCAGTTACAAATTGCCACTGATGGAAAGATGTATCTCAATTTTAGAGATGATAAATGTGAGTAAATCATTTGCATTTTAGAGTACACTTGATCTTAGCCAAAAGGCCGAGAAGCGATTGCATCTTAGAATAAATGAAGTAGACAGTTTACCTGTTTATCCTCACCACTGGCATGAGACTCTTTGAAGGAAAGCTGTTTCTACTCAATTCTGAACAGACATGATGCCCAGCACATAAGAAAATTTGTGTAGGCGTCAGTTTAACTAAATTATCCAGATAATTTTACTGTTGCCCAGAAAGACCCATCTTGATAAGTCTTGAGAAAAAGAATTTGCTCACTGCCAAGACTTGAGGAGATAAGACTCACATCCAAAATGCTTCTTTAAAAAGCTTCAGTCCATACTCTTTTAACTGAACAATGTCATTCACTTCATTTGCTCTTCTAGTACTGAGGGTAGACAATACCCTCTTGGATGTTGAGGATAAAAACGGGAGTTGGACTCTAATAATAATATCCATCATTTAAAATTTGCTTGAATTGCTTTCACAATTTTGGTCAGAATTTGGTAAAAGCACATAGAAGATTGTCAGCACAGCATCCATTGTCTATTTTAATCTTTTGTTTTTCTTTTTAGAGACTAAAAGAATAATCATTTAAAAATTCCAAGAGAAGATGAAATTCCATACTCAAAACATCAGATTGGTCAAATTAATCTAAGACAAGAAACTGATTTCTGTGTCTAGACGCTTTCTGTGTGTGACATCTTACTGGGCGGCCAAAGATTATTTTGTCATTAACAGGGGTTTGTAGACATGGAGCTGGGGGGGGTCATTTCTGGGCACGTACGGATGGCATGCTCCTTGCCCAACTATTAACTGCATGCAGCTTTGTTCCTTCCATGTGAGCCTCAGATCCTGAAAAGAGAGCTCATGACTTGCTAATCTCTACAGTGACAATAAGAAGCATTTTTTCGTTTTTATGCTGTATCAGTCAATGCTTATCCCTTTATATGGGTGACGTCATTTAGTCCTTAAAATCCCTCGATGAGTCAAGCGTTGCTTTTAGTTGTATAGAGGAGATAAACAAGTTTGGAGATGTTAAATAACTTGCTGATGTCATTCGCGTACCAGGTGATGGAGCTCAAATTTGAACCCAGTGCCGTTTCCAAAGTCCATACTTTCCGCCACCGAGCTTTATTGCCTCTCTCTTGGTTACCAGCATATTCTCCAGCACCTCGCACCTTGCTTTGCATGGAAGGTGTGTTCAGCAGGTATTTGCCAAGTCAAGGTCATGTACGTGTGTCTATTGGATTCCCATTATGTACACAGTAGGAATTGAATCAGCTAATTGCTTACCTGGAAATGCCTTTTAAAAAAACATTTTCTAAGATGGAAATAATAGTATTTCTATCCCATAAACAGCAGGTACTTACACAGAAGACCATTCAAAATTTGATACCTATGTGAGAAATAAAATAAGTTTATTTTGCTTAAATTTACCAAACTGGTCATGAATTTCTTCCCTTATTGACTATGCTCTCCAAATACAACTGGCCAACAGGCACATGAAAAAATGCTGCCCATCAATGATCATCAGGAAAATGCAAACCAAAACCACAATGAGATCCCATCTCACTCCTGAGAGAGCAACCCACATCAAAAAGGCCAGAAACAACAACAGAGTGTAGAGAAACCCTCATACACCATTGGTGGGACGGTAGACTAGTCCAACCTCTATGAAAGCAGCTTGGAGATTTGGCAAAATATTAGAAATATATCTACTATAGGATCCAGTGATCCCAGTCCAAGAACCTAGCCAAAGAATACTAGACATTAATTTGAAGGTATAGAAGCGATTCTCTGTTAATTTTCAACAGCCAAGTTATAGAAACCACCTAAATCCCCAAGGACAGAGGAATGGAATTAGGTGGGTGTATCCAGATCATTGAAGGGATATTTAAGAAATAAAAGATGAGTGCACGAGGCGAGGCATCTGGAGCCATCTCGGCCAAGACCATGTTGCTTCCGAACATCCTGTGCACGGGGACCCCAGGGGTTGGAAAAAACACTCTAGGCAAAGAACTTGCAATGAGATCAGAACTGAAATACGTTCACGTGGGTGATTTAGTTCAAGAAGGGCATTTGCATGATGGCATTTGTATGATGAAGAGAATGATTGTCCTATTTTAGATAAAAACAGAGTAATTGATGAACTAGAAAACCAAACGACAGAAGGTGGAGTTATTGTTGATTACCATGGGTGTGATTTCTTCCCAGAATGCTGGTTTCATATAGTTTTTGTGCTGAAAACTGATAATATTGTGTTGTACAAAAGGCTTGAAACAAGGGGTTCTAACGAGAAGAAATTAAAAGACAATATTCAGTGTGAAATTTTTCAAGTTCTTTATGAAGAACCCATAGACTCCTACAAGGCAGAAATAGTGCATCAGCTGCCCAGCAATACAGAAGATCTAGAAGATAATATTAATCAGATATTGAAATGGATTGAACAGTGGATCAAAGATCATAGCTCTTGATTTATAAGACTGACCACTTTATAATCACTCTGTTCTGTATCACATAAACTGCCCGCTTTTCAATAAATATTAAAATTGTGCTGCAGGACTAAGAGGTATAGAAGTTTATGTTTGAGCCTTTTTAAAATCTCCATGAGAAAGTTGAGCAATTTCAAGAATAATGAATATTATGTTATTAAGGAGAATAAAAACTCTCATCTAAAACTTCAGTTGCTGGAAAGAAATATATCTGACCAAATGGTTGGGTCGCTTTTATGTTTACTACAGAAGGGGAAAAAGTGATTTTTGTCTTAAAATAAAACATGGCTGAAGGAAAAAAAATTAAAAATAAAAGATGAGGCCAGGCATGGTGGTAGATGCCTGTAAGCGGCAGCCTAGGAAGCGATTCGAGTCCTGTCGGGGGCACATAGCGAGACATAGTCCCCAAAAAATAGCTGGGCGTGGTGGCGTGTGCCTGTAATCCCAGTTACCTGGGAAGCTGAGGCTGGGGATTGTTTGAGTCTGTGGTACCCCGGGCAATGTGAGCCTGCAGTTCCACAGGCAAAAGTAGCGAGACCTAGTTTCAAAAAAAATAATAATAAGTAAATAAATAAAAATAAAAGATGAAATCTTGCCATTTGCAGTAACAGTCATAGAATGGGAGGGGAATATGCTAAGCCAAATATCAAGAGAGACAAATAATTTCACACCTACAGGAAACATAAAGAAACAAAGCAAAGGAGCAGCTGAAACAAACCATTGAAATCTAGCCGCAGAACTGAGGTGAGCAGAGGGAGTGACCCGAGGCAGGGTGGTAAGGGGGTGGAGGGCTCGGTGGCTGTGGCGGTGTATTCTGCTTTGGCCGTGGACTGGTGGGATTGCATACATGCAAAGAAGGGCAAGATTGTCCCCCTAAATCGTGTGCAGTGTTGTCAACCAATGTTACTTCGATGAAAACTTAATTTTAAAAGTCATTGCATCCTTGTTGTCACAAATGAAATAGCCTCAGAACAGGGCTGCTGGAGACAGCGGGAGTGGAGATGGAAAAGGAGATGGTGAGAGCCAGGATGGATGAGAAAATGGGGCAGACAGGCCCAGACATCACCTCCTGAGGCTGCCTTTAGTGACCTGGTTACCCTCCCCCCAGGGCCTCTTCCGAAAACGCCTTCAGCATCCCACGTCCCCTTGTCTCAGCGACAAGCCGTGCAGAGCGGACTGTGCAGCCGGGCTGACTGATCTTTATTTCTGCAGGTGTTCGCTGGGATGGGCTGCAGCTGGCTCAGGCCCTCAAGGGCAGTCGGCGTGCGAGATGATGCTGCGCCGTGCGGAGCAGCGCAGCCAGCCGAACAGAACCCCTTGGAGAGCAAAGTATTTATTCAGCTTCTCTTGCTGGATGGAACTGAGCCCGGGGGTGAGCGCTGCGTTCCTCTTTGCATAAAAGCTCTAACCAACACCCGGCTGGGATGGGATTCAAAACTTCTGCCACTAAGCAAAACCGTAAACAAGCTGGAGCAAGCATGACATGTCTGGCCAAGATAATGCCTTTGGGCCCCTTCGAGTGGCCGGTTCCTTCTGTGCTGGCTCCGACCCACTCTCTGTCTAGGCCACAGGGATTTGCAGCCTCAGCGCTACTGGCAATTGGAGGGGACAACTCCCTGCCCAGGGGGCCAAGGTGCACGGGGCCGGTGTTCTCTGGACCCACACTCAAGCTGCTGGCAGCAGTTCTGCCCCCTAGGGGCGGCCACTCAGAATCACTCCACAAAGCCAGTGTCCCCTGAAGGCATAATCCAACTGCTGCGAATCAATGATCGAAAATTAAATTTAGCTCCATAACTGACAGCGAGCGCTACATCAGCAACAGCGCAGATCCAAAAACAGAAGAATCTGCCATACAAAATGATGTCTGGGATTTTTATATAAGACGACCAAACGCCAATTTACTTTTTTTCTTTTTCTGTGACTCCAGGAAAAGCATCGGGTAGAAATAGGGAAAGGCTATATACCCATGTTGAGCACCTAACACATCCACGTATCTTTCCTGTGTGTGTTTAATCCATGTTAGAAACCAAATGCTGGTTTGTGCACTTGCTGAAAGCCTGTCCTTCGAAGAAACGACCTCCAAATTTGCATGAAATGTCTCAAGCATGAGACAAGCTGGCATTGAATATCATTTCAGAGTCTAAATAACTAAAGATTCCTAATACCCAGTGGAAATAAAACTGATCTGTAAAAAAAAAAAAATCATTCCAATTTATTTTTCAGTGCAATTTCCAATTCTCTCAAAATCTGCCAGAAGACCACCTTGTGCGTAGATTCTATAGGAACAAAATGATCCATGATTGGGATTTTTTTTTTTTGGCAAAATTAGGAAAAGAGGAAAGATAGAGGGAAGATGGAAGGAATGGGGGGAAGGTTAAGAGAGCCCAGGCCACCGTTCGGTATTATAAGGATAAGAAAAAAATTGTTTTGAAATAATTTTTCACTATTATTTCTTTTTAAAAACTAAGCCTTTTTTTTTTTTGAGACTAGTTCTCGCTATTTTTGCCCATGGAACTGCAGGCTCATGTTGCTCAGGGGACCACAGACTCAAGCAATCCCCAGCCTCAGCTTCCTAGGTAGCTGGGATTACAGGCGCGCACCACCATGCCCAGCTATTTTTTGGGACTAGGTCTCGCTGTGTTGCCCCGGGTGGAACTCAAACCACCATCCCCCAAACACTGCTGCGACTACATAAGCTGTCGCTTACAGGCACACGCCACTGTGCCCGGCTAAAAACTAAGCTTTTATATATTTTTCTTGATTCTAAAGTGACAATGCTTGTAGAAAGTTCTGAAAATACACAAAAGAATTCTGAAACACTGACTGTCAACTTAAGTCTTTCTAGCCTTTGTCTATCCAGCCAACATACTTGAAATTTAGAAATTTATACTAGTTTTGCTAGAAATTTCTAGTTTTACTAACATTTTAGAAATAAATTTCCCTTTAGAAATAAAATTTCAAATGTCAGTTTTTGACTTCAGCTCTGTGTCATTGACTTCATTTGTTGTCTCATGCATTTGCTGTTCACATTCTTATTCAACAAGTGTTTTGAGTGTCTGTAATTGACCAAGCACCAGCCTCACGGCAGGTGACACAGCAATGAGAAGGGGCTAACTCCCTGCCCCATGGTTAAAAGCAGGACAACAAGCAAAGGACAAGCGAACGAGTGCAACGTGTTCACGTAGGCCGGAGAATCAAAATGGAAGAGACTAAGACAGAAGAGGGACAAGAGCACTGACATTTGGATTTGGGGGGCTGACTGCAGCTATAAACAGTGGTCAGAAAAGCCATTTGTGAGAAGGTGGCCTTTGAACAGAGAATGGAAGAAGGGGAGGAGTTATCCTGAGATGTTTCCTCAGGGAAAACAGCAGGTTTCATCACCTTAACTTGGAGTTTCATTGCCTTGACTTACAAAACACACTCAGGTTACACCTGCCTCTGTGAGCTGAGGCCAGATAAGCAGGGTCTAAGAGGAAAAAAGAAGAGTCAGTAATGACTAAGTTGTTTTCACCTAGAATATTCTTTGGCAGTTTAACTTTAGCAAATTAGTCTCGTAGGTTGACAGTTTTAGACTCAAAAAGAAGTAAATTAATCATAAAAGTAGAATCTTTATTTGAATATAAGGTTGATAACTAGAAAAATAATCACATATGCGCAAATAAATCAAAAATGCTTAATCCCTTGGAAATTAAAAATCATTCATTTTTTAAATTGGACCAAAAGATAAGGAGTTAAATAGAAAAGTCAGAACCCATGCTATCAAAATCTATAGAATGAGATGTGTCTTAAAAGATGAAAGAACTAAACATTGCCTAGAAATGTTTCTAACTTTAGGTGATTATTCCTAAGAGAAATCATTCATGTCACCTACAAAACTCGGTGTGTCTCTGCAGTTTGAAAACTAAAACGCTCTTTCTGTTTTAAAACCCACCAAGTAAAGCTTCAGTGAAACTTGAACTAGCATGCTAAAAATAACAACGTATCACATCTTCTGAACTGTTCTTAACAGAGAAGATGAAGATTCAGTTGCCAAATGTCACCAAAATTCACTGATAATTGGAGGGTATGAATGAAGATGAAGCATAAACACAGCATTGGTGAATATGGTCAGGAGTGTTAGATCCCAGGGTAGCCCCTGACCCGTGGACTCAAGTGATCCCTAGCCTCAGTCTCCCAGGTAGCTGGGATTACAGGCGCGCGCCACTGCACCCAAAAGATTTACACATTTCTGTGAAGTGAAAATTTTAAGTTTTGACCAAGTATTTAAAAATAAAACTGAGGGCCAGGCACGGTGGCGCATGCTTTAAATCGCAGTCTACGAAGCATGAAGCATGAGGCAGAAGCTAGGCATTGCTTGAGTCCATGGGTTCGAGACCCACCCGGGGCAACATAGCAAGACCTAATCTCAAAAAAAAAAAAAAAAAAAAAAAAGCTGGGTGTGGTGACACATGCCTGTAATCCTAGCTATCTGGGAGCCTGAGGGTGGGGATCACTTGAGTCCGTGGTACCCTGGGTGAGCCTGAGTTTCCCCGGGCAACAAAGTGAGACCTAGTCTCAAAAAAATTAAATAAAATAATAAAAATAAAACATACTTTGAATGAAAGAGATATTCAATATCAAGGTAGGCAGAAAGAGTTTTGGCACTGATAATAAATAAAAATGACTAAGCAAAAAAAAAAAAAAAAGATGAAAGAACTCACAAACAGGCCCAAAGGATGACAGGTAGCAGGAGGAAGCATCTCAAAGCAAGACCAGAGAAAGAATGTGCACCCTGGAGGAAAGCTGGGGGTTCCACACGCTAGAATCTTGCACATGAGGAGATCGTAAGAGGCAGGCACAGACCCCATAGAGCAAACACTCACATTTCATCCCAAATGCAATGTGGGACCGCTACAAGATGTCTACCCGGGAGGACCGTGTAAACAATACTATGATCAGGGACAAGGAGACCTTGACAGAATCTCTAGTTCTTAGTTGTAATCTGTGTAAGCAGACACCCATTTCAGCAACAGGTGACAACCACAGTTTTCTTCCCAGCTACCTGGGAGACTGAGGCTAGAAAAAGGAGGGGAATTTTCCCCTCCTTTCACTCCAACTTCGTTTCTCATAGGAACTCACCAACATTCTAAGCTGGTTTTGTACGTAATGTAAATGAATTCCAGGTAAATGCAGTCACTGCTGCATTATTGCTTCATTGACTATTCACCACGCGCTATCTTCTTCCACTAAGAGTGAAGCAGCCTGAGGGCAAGAACCAGTTCCCAAGTTCTTCAGAAATCCAAGATACATTTGTTGTCAGAGGGAGTATATCCCCTAGAGCGCTCATCTGGTCCTTACTCCATACACTGCGCCGGGAATTTCGATGACAACATGATTCCTCTCGCTGGTATTTCTCTTATTGGTTAAGGATACACTATGATTTCCCCAGAAATTTTCAGGAGAGACTTCCTCAATCAACTCTGAGTATGCTGAAACATTCATTACATATCTCTGCTACTTCAAAGCCTTAGTTAATTAAGCTGCTCTCAATATATTATCCCCATTTACATAAGTAGCCTCTTTAAAATGAACATGAAGGCATTTTTTTTTTAATTTACCAATTTCTCTGATCCCGGGTTCTTCATACTACTCTATTATTCTTTGACTGCCTGCTGTGACAGTATTCTAACATTTTGATGGATGTTCGCCTTTGAATTCAGAGCTACGTATGCGTGTAATTACGTATTCATATTCATGCAGATGAGGGACTGTAGGTCCATGTACAAACCACCATTGGTTCATTTTGTCCAGTTCAACCACAGTGTCTGTTGAAGAATGTTCGAGTCTGTCTTATCGTGATTGTCATGCCTGGGCTGGCTCTCCTGACTTTCTCTCTATGACTTTCTCTCTATATGTTACCTGCCATAAGCCCAGTTAATGCCAGAGGATGAAAGCAAGACAAGCCAGTAAGAATAAGTAATATTTTGGAAAGCTACACCCCCATGAGGAGCCCTGAAGTTTAGATCATCAGGGTCCCTGTCAAAGGTCCTGGTCTGGATTCCACATCGAGCAGAGAAGACAGATATGCGCTCCTTTATCAGGGCTCTTAGCCCAAGAGAAGCTGGAGGGAGGGAATAAGAGAAAAGAGAGGTCAGAGATGAGGAAGAAGACATATGAGGTGCTGAACTGAGCGGCTGCTCCCTGCCTCATCTCGGAACGATCCTCAGAGAGGAAAGAATTGCTAGAGGAACCTCTGATGTTTGTGGGTGCACTACAGATGATCCACTCTAGAACATTCTATTCCAGGTAAGAATCCTGGTCACTCTGTCGTCTCTTGCTGGCTGCGTGGGGACACTTTCTGCTCCATCTGTCACAGCGGTGTGGCTGGATGCAGGGATCCGAGGGCTCGCCTATGTAAGAAGCAAAGACGGCCCCACAGCCATCTAAATGCCTCCGGGTCAGTCAGTCCAAATAGGCCAGGAAGCATTCTGTCCTCTTCAATCATGTCTCCTCGGCTTTATCAAAGATACAATGGCTAGAAATGACCTGGAGGATAGCACCAGACCTTTTGCAATTCTCCGAAACAATGAGTCTTTATTCTTTCTCTGGATGCACCCAGGTTTTACGGGGAACCCAGGTCAAAATAAGATGCAATCATCTCCACACTGGGCTTACGGATTCGCAAAGACAAACACCTTGCAGGAACCGCGGAAGAAACGGGAATGCAAGTCCCGCTGGGGACCCCGGCCACCAACAAAGATCAAGTCCGCTGTGCTGGGCTGCAAAAGTTCCAGGAAGGTCCATTTGTCTACGTTGAATAACAAAGGCAGCTTATTTTCAGGCTCCATCACAACATTTGGAAGAGAAATTTCCAGCTCTTTCATTGCAGTTTGATTGGTGAGTGGCATCTGGCCTGGGCAACGTTGGCACTGTGACCACGTCCTCCGCTCCTAGCTGGGGCTGTTCTGGAGGAGGGGCCGGAGCTGCTGGCAGCTCTGGTTTCTCTGCCCACACATGCTCTCGAGGGCATCTGTCAGGCCCTTCAACGACCTCAAGACATGGCAGAGATTCAAAATAAAAGTGCTTGTCTCTGCAGGAGAGGCTGTTGTGCCTGGACAAGAAGGAAGGCTGCTATGATGTCACCGGATGCTGGCTTCTTGAGCTCTCGGCAAAACAGAAATCATGGGGATGTCACCCTGCAGGGACCCCGCAAGGACTGGCACCCGGGCCAGGACCATGCTGCTCCGAGGCGAGAGGAAGACCCGCCGCTCTCTGCTGTGTGATGGATGACCTGGTCGGCCAGAGTTCCGGCACCGTCTGAGTCCCACCTGACATGGAAGTGCCTGGAAACTGTAGGAAATCAAAGTGGGGGGAAGAAGAAAAGAACACAGGTGAACAGGGCGCAGAGAGATGAAAACCATGACTTTTAAAAAGAGAAGCTTTTAAAGGGTGGGAAAATCTGAAGCCGATTCCCCCCAGCGTAAGTTTATTCTTGTGTTTATCTTTTTATGGTCTTTCTTTTTATCCTCGAACTAGTCAAAACACGAGACTCCATTGAAGTCCCACATCTTGGCTTCAAAAACCAGGCTGGCTTCTCGTTACATTTGGAGCCTCTTTTTTTTTCTTACTGTTTGAATTGGAGTCTAATATGACAAGGACAGAATCTGCTTCTTTCCAAATGAATAAGCGTCTACTCATACTCTGCAAGACACCATCCAGGCCAGCTTCCTCCACTGTGAATGTGGAAGCAGGTAGAGAGACGGAGCTTCAGGTAAGAGGAACACCTTCTATCTCTAGCCCCTTCTGGCACACTAGAGGGTGGGCAACAGCACGTCTCTCACCTGTCACCCAGCTTCCTAACCTCTTTGGAATGTCCCAAGAGACATAGGACCTATTAGTAATGACTGTTGCCCCCAGAAGTAAATTCTCCTGTTATCACGCATCCCTGCATTCTCCCTGCTGTATGTCACTGTACACTTTGCTCCTTCCTCATTACACCATTGTAGCATTTCCTTGCTGGGGTATATAAGGAGCTTCACAACTTCGTTAAAGTTGGACCTGGACATGCTTTTGGGATCCCGGTTCTGCGGGCTACCCTCACAGATCGCTATCAATCTCTTCCATCTCAATTTCTTCTTCATTCCACACATGACTCCTAACACTCCATGACGCCATGCACATCTTGCTTTTGTGCTCAGTCTCCCCTGCTTTTTTGTTTTCATTCCCTTTTATTTTTCACTTGCTGCTTAAGGTAAGCCTCTGCACTAATGCATTTCCATCACCTCTTTGGAGAGCACAGTCAAGTCACCTTCTCTGAAATGCCTTTCCAGATGTATTTTCATCTTCCTTTTGGGTCTTGATGTCTCTTAGAGATCAGCTTCCCCATAGTTGTCATCATCATCATCATCATCATCGTCATCATCATTGTCGTCATCATCATCATCATCGTCATCATCATTGTCGTCATCATCATCATCATCATCATCATTGTCATCGTCATCATCGTCATCATCATCATCATCACAGTGACCATGACTGAGCACCATGGAGATTATCTCGCAGAATCCATGACCCTACACAGCAGGCTTTTACAGATAAAGAAACCAAAGCAAAGAGATATGGAATAGCTGACCCAGAACGGCTGTGTAAACATACCTCCCATGGGTCTGTCCTTCAAGTCCTTTAGTGCACGTTCATCAAGTGTCTTCAGCATGTCATAAAGTATTTCAACCCCACAAAAAAGTTGAAGGAAGACCGCAGTGAGCAACTGTATACCCATCGCCTACATTCCACCATGAATATCTATCCAACCATGGATGCATCTTATTTTCTTTTTGATTAATTTCAGAGGAAATTGCAGACACCACTACAATGGCCACTCCCCAAGGTCTGCAGCTTGCATCCACTCCTCGAATGTTAATGCACGAGGGGAAGTTGATGTGGGGAGGAGGTGCACCCTCTCTCACGCAGTACACATATCTTTTGTGAAAACGGTAAATTTTTAAAAAATGAATCTTCTTTTCTCTGAAATGTGGCACCTCTAAAGTTAATCAATACCTTTCAAGTTCCTTGGGATTTGTTTCTATTAAGACGATAAGTAAATTCCCATCAGCCAACACACAAACCAAAGGCAAGCTACACCTGGAAGCTTGGAATTCATTCCAGAAAGCATTTCTGGGCCACAGAACACTCACTAGTTCTTAGCTGAAATCACTGGGGTGTTGCTGGATTTAGATGAGAAAGTACAGCTGACTGGTGTGGGGGGTGCCTGGGGAGAACCCCCATGAGCAACAATAAAGTGGGAAACCAGAGCTGGGGACATTAGCGAAGACTGCCTCTATTCGAATTTGCAGATAAGAAAGTAAATGCACTTTGCTATGAATCACACACTGATTTTCTGGTTCCCCAAAGGGCTTTAAGTGAACACAAAATATGAATCTTGCAAGATCAATTTTAAAATTTCAATAAAACATTTAACTTGGCTTAATTACATACAACTGGATTTAATATTTTTTAAAACAACACTTCACTTTGAAAAGTCATGTAAACAATACAAGTAAAATTCTGCTGAAATTTAATTCATTTCAAGGTTCAAGTGTATGATTATAATATTTGCGATACATCTTAAATATATTACAGCTGTTTAATGCTGAGGACAATATGCTAAACAGTCTTAGTCCAAAGCATTATGTAAAACACTTGAGGAAGGCATTGATTTTCTTGCGGATTATGAAAAATAATTAAAAGTAATATTGAAGGTTGAAGTTTGAGGTTGCTTTTATAGCCATGATATTTAACAAGCAATATTTTCTGCTCTAACAGACACCAACTCATCCTTATGGGGTCTAAAATTAATGGATAGATGAGTGGTTTCTCAATAGGGGTGCTAGGTTTAGCAAATTAAAATGTATGATGTCCGGTGAAATTTGAATTTCAGATAGGCAATGAGTCATCACTTAGTATAAGTGATCAGTATAAGTATATACCAATGATTTCAGATACTTTTTTTGTGTATTTCCAAAATATATGATAATCCTTAAGTCTTAGGGTGGTATGTTTTGGTCTCCTTCGCAATTAAGGACTTGAGGGTTTTGGTTTGTTGGTTTTTTTCCATTTTTCCCCTCCCCCTCCCCCCAGTTTTACAGTGACCATGTGATTCATTCTTCCAGTGCAAATTACAACTGGACCAGTGGTGACCAGAAGCAGCGCTGCAGGTGAGGAAGCACTCCCACCTCTGCTCAGACCTGTTGTGTTTTTTTTTTTTGAGACTAGGTCTCACTATTTTTGCCCATGGAACCGCAGGCTCTTGTTGCCCAGAGTACCGCAGACTCAAGCAATCCCCAGCCTCAGCTTCCCAGGTAGCTGGGGTTACAGGCGTGCGCCACCATGCCCGTAAACAGACATGTCCCTGCTCAGACCTGTTTTCAGAAGCAATATTTCAACGGCAGCGCTTTCACCTTCCGATGACAAAGACAGGCAGACTGGAGGAGGGGTGGTGTCCTCCACTTTTGAGAGAGCAGCTGCCACACCTTGCATGCCTCCACCATGCACTCTGGAAGGTGAAGGGGAGCGTAGTTTTGCGGTTTCATCACACCTCTGTGATCTATGAAGTTCAGAATGATGAACATAAGCTTTGGTATGAATCTGTTTGATTATTCATGTTAGTGAATATTTCTTTATATCTTTATGAGCCCTAAGTGTTTCTTTTTCTTTTTTTTTTAAGTGTTTCTTTTTCTATAAAGCAATTTGACATGGGGCTCTTCCAAAGCTTCACATGACTTTTCTCAATACGCCCAGAGTTGACTGCTTCCTATGCGTCACCTTAGTGTGGAACCTAAGGGTCAGTCAAGCCCTGTGAGGCCAGGTAAGTCCATCACCATTAGTTAGAGGATGCAGATGATTTCAGTTTACTTCAGTGAAGAGCCTGGCTGGCAAAGAAGCTTCACTCTTGTCTTGGTCATTTGTTGTTTTTCTAAGTCAAGGAGAAATGACCTAGAATAACAGGGCTTGGAGGGTCATTTAGGTGTAAGTTTATCAGTGAATACACACACACACACACACACACACACACATATATATATATATATATATATCCTCTTCTCTGGAGATAAACGTTTCGCCTATGAAGAGCATCTAGACGATGCATTGAGCATGTGGCAAAGTAACAGCCTGAATGAAAATTCAGAAAACTTGAAGAGTTTCTCAGTATGCTAGCATCCCTCTAAAATTGCAAGAAGCTGATAGATTTCTTTTCTGTTTCTTTTTATTGAGGTAACATTGGCTTTCAACACGTATAGGTTTCAAGTATAGTTTCTCACCTCGGCAACTGTATACATCACCTCACACCCACCACACAATGTCCAGTCACCATTAACCAATCGGGTCTGTCTACATTCCCTCCATCTCCTTCCCCTCTGGTAACCACCATTCTGTTGGCAGAATCTAAGGGTTTGTTTTTGTTTTATTTGATTGTTTTCTTTCTTTATAGTGTTAACAATAGAAAAAACAGCCCCAGGTTTGAGTAGGTCATGTTAGGTTCCCACCCAGACTTAATACCTATTGTAGTTTCAATCTCTCCAAAATTATAATGCTAAACCAGTTGCAGCATCATGCCACCCTCTGCCTGCCCTTGAGTGAAGATGGTTTTACCTCAAATAATCTTTTCTTCTGCTAATAACCTTATTCCACCCTCTGTCTACAAATATCCCCCATTTTGTGTATTCCCTTGCAGTATTTGGATGTGTTATTGCCCAATTCCTAAATCACTTAATAAAGCCAATTAGATCTTCAAATTCATAATTTTTTTAATCAATAGGGAATCACTAAATTTTAACCATTGCCATGCATTATTTGTAGCCTTCTTCAGGATGGTAAAAGTGGGAATTCAGCATAAATATGACTCAGGCATTTTTTTTTCCTTGCAACTCCACAAAGTAAAACCATTTCTGCTCTTTCACCATAATTGTTTTGATGGAAGACTTTTAAACTTTGATAATTTTCCAAGAAATTAGCAGTAGAACAAACACTTCTGTCAAACAAAATCGTATAATTGAACAAAGCAGACAAAGATTATAAGCTAAATTTAGAAGCAAGAAAGCACATAAAAATGAATCCTAAAACAACATCCAAGTAACTCCAACACGTAGCAGTTGAAATTTTTCACTGCTTGGTTTTTGGACTTACAGTGAGTTCCTTATCTTCAGCAGGGCCAATAATAAACCAATCCTATCTTTAATATTTATTGAATGATGATAACACGGTATATGAGAAATGTCCTGAAAGAAAGCAGAACATCATACTGATCGTATACTATAATCTTTCCATTTTAGCACTAGGCAGTTGGAGAGTCAAACTCAAGTAACTCAATATGCTGAGGGAAAAGGTACTTAGCAGTGAATGGCACTTCTTTTATTCTGCAGTGCTTCCTCTAGATTCAATGATTTCTTTTTTAATTTGGATACTTTCCTGAAGGTCCACTCTCATCCCTGCAACCCTTTGTTACTGATTGTTAAATTTGTTTTGTTTATCCATTGAGCGGCAACAATGCCAGCATATCTGCCTAAGGCTTTGTTATCGAATGTTTTTTTGCCACTCATCCCTAGCAAACAGCTACTTATATTTCAAAATCACTCTCTATCTCCCTCCTTTTCCTTCTCAGCAGTCAACCCTCAAAATCTTCCAAGAACATGTGTGGGAGATGGTTGTTAAGAACAGATGTTGCAGAGTCAGAGAGCCCTGGGCTGAAATCCTGACTCAGTGATAGGATAAGCCTTGGAGCTGTTGACAGCTTCCCTCCACCTTAGGGGGGCACTTCCTGACATTTCCCTGCTGAAACAGATGCATTTTGGTCAAAGGAGAGAGAGAGGATATAGTTACAGAGCATAAAAAGATCTTTTGCAGCTACTAGGCATGGAAGCATGATGCTTTAACAGTGAAATTGGAAATGCTCTTGGGATTGCAAAGACCAGATATTGAATGAAAAAGGCCAGAGCATATACACTCCATGACTTCATGATTTGCATGAAGATGCAAATCAGGCTGCCACGTATACATACTGATGAATGATGGGAAATGTTTGGGGGTGGAGGCAGACCATAAAGGAACATGAGGGAACTTTCTGGGATGATGGAAATGTTCTATATCTTAATGCGGGTCTGTGCTACACAATTATAAACACTGGCTAAATCTTACTGAACTGACATGATCAGTACCTCCTAATTTTTGTACATTATACCCTAATGATATAAAATTTTGCTTAAAGAGTCCTTGGAATGTGAAACAAAACTCGGCAGGGAAACATACAGTTTATGTCTCAATCAATGGTTGTGTTCTCTGAATGCCCTTCTGATGGATTATAGGAGAAAAGAGTTAGACAGAGAACACAAGATAGATTTGGGGAATGTGAGAGCAAAGGTGACGTCCAGGTTTCCCACATAGAACCATGTGAGTTGGTAAAACCCCAAAGTGAGAAAGGCTATATGAATGGGATGTTTGGGCAGATGCTGCAAAAATAAGAGAATATTCATTGTTTGCAACTAAGAGTGGTTGAGACATAGCATTGACTGTGATGGCTCTTAGAAAGTGTAGGATGTAAGGATGGAACGTCTTTCAGGCAGCTGCTTACAGGGACCCACAACTAAAGTCTAAGGAGACACAAATGTAGATCTCAGCAGAGGCCAGCAAGAGTAGATGGTAAGATGTGGATCATATCCCCTTTCCCATCAGTGTCCTGACCACCACATAATCCCCTCCCTTGCTAAAATAAGATGCAGCCTTGATGAGGAAAGGAAGGAACTCCAAAGCAATAGATTAAATTCTCCATCATATACTTATGAAATTCCTAACAGAAACAAAGCTGTCAGCGAAAAATGAAGCTGCATTTCATAGATACCTCAGTCCTCAACTAGAACATGGAACCTTCACTCAAGCAACATAACTGGAGAGAACCTCCTCATTTGGAAAACGGCAGTAATATCTGCTCTGCGAGGCTATTGTCAAGAGTTGAAATACAACAGGAAAGTAGCTGATGCACAGGTATTTATTATGTGCCTAATAATACTATTCCAGGGGAGGGGAGAGAATCCCTGGGCATTATTTAGTATCACTGAAAACTCTCTTTGCTCAACTGCTTTCTACTGATGGTGGTACAAGAACGGGATTTTTCCTCCATGAAGATGAAATGAGAAATTTTACCTAATATATAGCTGGTGCATATCCACAGCACAGAAATGCAAAAAAAGAACAATAGAAATCCATGGAGAGAATGTGAGCTTCCAAGGAATAAAGTGGATTGCCAGAGACCAACTCCAGGCATCTCCAACCCACTGATATTTTTTCACTCTGAGAAGCAAAGTATAAAAGAAAACTGAATGTCCCCATTCCAGCCTAAGTACTGGTGACCTTAGGCAGTGATTTTGTTCCTCATCTAGATTAAATGAGGCATGGAATCTAAAATGTGGGAGCTAAATAAGCCCCTCGTGGGGTTTTTTAAAAAATAATTTATATATATATATATATATATTTCACATCATTGTAATCCCTGAGGGTCGCCCACCACCTCCTCATCTCCTCAAGTTTGGCACAGTTCTACTACCTAGCCAGGTCCTGAAGTGCAGAGCAGGGGTCTCCTAGCAAAAGTGTCCTGTGCTACACCCACCACTCAGGAAGCACTTTGGCAGACGAACAAGGATTCAAAGCAGTGTGATGGAATCCAATCAATGGTCCATGCATGTAGAAAAGTTACTTTAAGAAAATGACCACCTGGCCGGGCGTGGTGGTGCGCACCTTTAATCCCAGCCTAGGAAGGGAGGCCAAGACCAGGAATCACTTGAGTTCATGGGTTCAAGACCCACCCGGGGCAACATAGTGAGACCTAGTCTCAAAAAAATAGCTGGGCATGGTGGCACGCACCTGTAATCCCAGCTACTTAGGAGGCTATGGCTGGGGATTGCTGGAGTCTGTGGTACCCCAGGCAATGTGAGCCTGCAATTCCCCTGGCAACATAGTGAGACTTAGTCTCAAAAAAAAAAAAAAAAAAGAAAGAAAGAAAAGAAAAAATAAAATGGCCACCATTAGTGAATGAACCCAGCACTGTTATCCAGTCTTTGCTATTATAGTGGACACTGGAATGTCAAATTCCGATCTCCTTCCAAGAACTGGCACCCAGCTTCTGGAGGCCAGCACACAGCTCTCAGTTGTCAGTCCCTTCAAGAATTGCTTCCTACAGTGTCCCCTCTCCCAAAGCCATATATTCCCGAGGCCAACACACAGCCAATAATTGATTCATGCCTGAATATAAGGGTCTGGCCAGCTTGACACAAAGAGTGAACAACTCTAAGGGATAATACTACCTCCTGAGCTCCTGATCGGGTCATGCAAGGTTCTTTTTAGTCCTATATGTAAGCTCAATTTCTCCCTTGACCAATTCTTCTCTTATCTTTCTTCCCTTCCACAGATGTTAACCCCAAGGGCATCCCTTAAAAATTATCCTGCCTTTTAAACTTCATGATTAAGTTTGCTGCCTAAGGAACTCAACCGCTGACAGTTACAAGACATAAGATACATATCTTGGGCAAGAGATTACCAGCCCTTGAGATAATACAATGTACATGAAATTACATTTATTTTAAAAGCTACTGTAATAGTCAGTTTTACATCAAGTTTAACCTTACAGTTAGATTACAATCAGAATGAATATAATCATCCACAGCTGTGTTTGGAGATAATTCTCCATGGGTGTCTCACATTTCCACATGTCTTAAGGGCAGAGACAAAGAATCTTTATTCTAGACTCTGTTCAAGGACAGTTGGATATTCAAAAGCCTTGGGAAACCAACACAAACATGAAACACATTCTGCTCACTAGGCTGTGAGCAATGATGAAATAATAATTAGTAGTGACCATAAGGCTTACTTAAAACATTTATAGTTACAAGTTATTTTAAGAAGATAATTTAATCTTCATCCTTTCAATTTGATAGATTCCTTTTAAGACTTCTTGTGAGGCAGGTTTATGCTGATTAACTCCCTCAGTTTTTCTTTACCTGGGGAAGTCTTTATCTCTTGTCCATTTCTGAAGGACAGCTTTGCCAGGTAATGTATTCTTGCTTGACAGTTTTTTCTTAAAATATGCCATTGAATATGTCATAGCACTTTCTCCAGGCCTGCAAGGTTTCTGCGAGAAATCTGCTTTTTAAAGAGGTTCCCTTGGATATAATGAGTTTCTTTTGCTGTTTATGAAAATCTCTTTGACTTTTATTTTTGTCAGTTTTATTATTATGTATCTCAGGGAAGTTATCCTTAAATTGAACCTGACTGGACACCTATGAGCTTCATGTACCTGAATGTCTTTCACTCTCTCCAGATTTGGAAAATTTTCAGCCATTATTTAATTAAATCAGATTTCTGGTTCTGCTCCCTTCTCTCACTCGTCTTTTCCTGGGAATCCAACTTCTTTGGACAATTCTTAAATGTGGTGTTCTCTAGGGGAATCATGTCGGAAATCAATTAGTCTGCCATCTTACCGATATCACTGTCCTTAAATAATCTCCATTTGGAGAAAAGTTAAAGATTTTTGTCATGCTTTTTGGGTTCAGAATGTAAGTATGCAAGAAATAAAAACAATATTGTCAATGAATGATTGCTGAGCTGTATTTCTATTGACACTTCAATATTATTCAGTTAGGTACTTCTGGGGAGAGAAAAAAAGATTTAATTGGTGTCTGAAAATTTGAAGATAACCTGAACCACTCAGCAGGAGAGCAGCATGTTCCCAGTGGTAGATGACATAGAATTTGATCAACATTCTAAACCAATCTTATTTCCAAGTTCCTGTGTTTCATGTCTTAAGAAATGGAAAAACATCCAGATAAACACCCATATTTGTTGCCACCTGCTTCACTGAGATTGGGTATTTCATTGCCTTATTTTTTATAAAGAATAGAATGAATAATTCTGGGTAAGATTAGTATTAAGGTTTTTCTTTATGACACTCAAATTTACTTTAATTGAATCTTCAAAGTCTGTTAAAATAAGTTCTCAGTCAGCATGCAGTGGAGCTATAAATTCTTAACTCTGATCCTTTCTTAGTTCCAAGATGTCAACATAATTATCCAAGGTAGACAGTGGGAGGGAAAGTAGCTCTGACACTCAAGAATTTCCCCAGAATTATGAGAACCAGATAAATTCATACAACATGCACATTTTTGCTGTAAGTAAAAAGAAAATATACTGGAATGTTTTACCACAAATTTAACATACAAATAGTATATCTACATAGGAGAAAATATCTGTCAGCTGAGGGTAAGCAAATGTTTTTTAAATAGGCTGTAAAAGAACAACCCATAGTAATAAACTTATTAAGCTGAATCTCATCAAAGTGAAAATTACAAAGGCAAGACCAAAAACATATTTGCAATACATACATCTTCCTAAGGACATGTATGCAGCAAATATAAATATCTGCTGAAAGAATCTTTTGGGGAAAATGTATTAGGGACCATATGTTAGATTTATCAGGGTTTCTCAACCATTTTTTTTCATTTACTCTCCAAGGAACTTTTTAAGACATATTTTTCTTAACTGCCCTCCAAAAAAATTTTAATACACCAGATAAACTATATGTATTATGTGTAGATCTATACTTCAAATATAAAGAATAAAACTTCTTTTTCACACATGCTTCCAAAAAAATTCTAAACCTGTTGATTTTTAAAAAATTGATCATGGCTGTGGTCATATAGGAAATGGTATTTTTAAAAGCTACATAACAAAATACATATTTTTTAAAAGTGTGACATTCTGTATCATTTATAATAGTATCTCCAATTTATATATAATATATAATATCTTAAATTTACATTCAGATACTTCAGAATTAAAAAAAACATGAAACAAATCAAAAAGTCAATCAAATCAAATGATAGGTATGTATAGGTTGATTATAACATTCATTCTAATTTATGTTTCAGACTTTTCATACTAAAAAGCAAAATATAAAAAGTGTTAGCAGCAGCATCTTGGTGATAGGGAATGAGGTGGTTTTTAAAAATTATTCTGCCGGAAATGGTGGCATGTGTCTGTAAGATTCAGCCTATGGAGCACGGCTGGGACTGGGGATCGCAGTTCGAGTCCTGCCTGGGGCAACACAGTGAGACCTAGTCCCAAAAAAATAGCTGGGCATGGTGGCGCACGCCTGTAATCCCAGTTATCTGGGAAGCTGAGGCTGGGGATTGCTTGAGTCTGTGGTACCCCAGGCAACGTGAGCCTGTGGTTCCACGGGCAAAAATAGCGAGATCTAGTTATTCATACATACATACATACATACATAAATTTTTTTTTATTTTTTTAATTTTTTTGGGAATGAAAATTACTTTGGTTTAATATTTCAAGGGTATCATCTTTCTTTTATCTTTCATTTGGAACAGGGATTTTTTTTTTCTTTTTTTTAAATTTATTTATCCATACATAAATTTAAAAAAATAAAAATTATTCTTTGCATTATTCTTTATGGTTAAATCGTTGATATTAAATATGTATCATATATGCAATAATGGTAAGGCTTATAAAAGAAAATATTTTATAGGCTATAAGAAAATAGTTTATAAAATATAAAAAATTATTTTTAGCAAACTGAAAATATAAAGAAACCTCATTGTCCTGATAATAAATCTCTATGGAAAATCAACCTAGAGCAAACTTAGGGCAAAATGCTGAAAATAGTTCCTCTACTATCAGAGGGTTGAACTTTACCACTTCTTCAACACCTTGTACTAGGGGGTGCGTAGACAGTGCAAGAAGATAAAACAATTAAAAGAGCTGGAGAATGAGAAAAACTTTTTGCTCATCAGAAAATCTAAAATGATTTACAGATTAATAAGTATTAATGGTCACCTGACCATCCACTTTAGAAGACTTTAGGGTTATCTACTAAAAATAAACCAATTTATTCTGTCTCTGGAAATATATCCTGGAAAACTCTTGTACTAAGAGACATTTATGAACATATAAACAGAATCACATCTGTATGAACAATGAGTAAAGGGATAAAGTAAAGAGTCCAGGCATCCTTCCGTGGCAGATTGGACACATAAATCATAATCTGCAGGAGTACTATTCCGAAGGGGAGGGTGGGATGAGCCCTTTACCTCTGGCCTGCAAGCTCCACCCCTGGTCCTAGAGTCTCTTCTGAATGCTTGTGACAGGCTACTGGAAAGATCAGGCTAGAAAGAGAAACTGATCAATACATTCCCAAACCCCAGAAGAACCCAGAACGCACCCTCACAAAGGATCACACATTTTCATTTCTCTGGGTCACCAGTGTCACAATCCTCCGGTGTCTGAAAGTATCACTATAAAATGACTCCAACAGAAGAATTTTCACGTGCAATTTTATACTAAATGCACAAAGTATAGAGTTAGATTAAACAGCTCTGAGTCTTTTGATCAAAACAGAAGTGGTTCCTCTCTTCTTTCATTGTGATAGATAATAGCATATGTCTTATCCTAGAATTGCAGGCAATTTTTCAATAATAATTTTGCTTTCCATTCAGCCTAAATAAAAGCTCACTGCTCCAATCTCTATTTGAACACTGGTTCAGATGAGGGTCACAAGTCTTCTGAAAGACTAGGATTTGTTAACACCTTCTTAGTTAGCATTGTCTTATTATTCAACAGCACACTTCTCCCTATTTAAAACATTGTGAATCTCCTCCATTTATCCTAGTGTTTTTCCCTTTCAGAGCTGAAGACAAGACTCAGGACGACATCAAAACACTTTGAAGACACTTCATTTTTTTTTTTTCAATCTTACAGATCTGAGCCTCTCTTTTATGTTCCCACACCACCTCCACCGTGACCACTTTGGGTTCAAGAGAGCCATGACTTAACAGTCACCCTCTAAGCCACTTTAACACACCAGTCAGCTTGCTCCTCCACAACAAAATACCACAAACTTAAACAACAGATTCTTTCCTCACAGTTCTTGAAGCTGGGAAGTCTAGCATGAAGGCCTGGCTAGTTCAGTGTGAATGGCTACCTTCTCAGGGTGTCTGCACGAGAAGCCAGCCACTCTCCGGTGTCAACTCTTAATAAAGTCACTGATACTACTGGATCAGGGCACCACACTTATGACATCATCCAACCTTAATTCTTTCCTCAAGCAGAGCCACACTGGGATGGTGAGCGCTTCCTTATATGAACTTGAACAACTTCCTTATATGGCAGAATATCATGGAGTCCATAGCATGGTGCATCTCCATGTACTGAAGGAACATGCTGGGTTTGTTTGCTTGCTTAGGTTTTAAGTCTCAACTTGTATGGACCAACACTTTCTTATATATTCATTAGAAATGAATCCCTAAAATTAATTAGCATGCAATACACAGACTTGATATTTCTCATTACAGCTTCTTCCCCCATTAGTTATCTATTAGCTTTTGCCCAGCAACCTGTCCAAACACCCTCCCAGGACCCCGTGGACCCCACTCACAGCAGCTCAATCTCTTCCGTGCAGAGATCCAGGAGTCTTCCAAGTCACAACCTTTATCTAGGAGGCTTCCTTGCTGCCTTTTCAGACATGCGCGAGGCACTGAAATCTGGTGTTTCCAAATGAAAGGTTTTTACATTTTGGCATTCTCTCTACTCCCAAGAGGGCTGGACTGGAGTCGGCAAGTTGGGGGATCTCGAAGGAGTACAGGAACATGAGATGAGAAGGGCACGTGAAAGGGATTTGAATTTGCCTCTGACTTTCTTCAATGCCTCACCTTTGTCCTGCTGTGCATTGAATGAGGATGATTTATTTTCTTTATCATCTGGGTATGTTTTTAAGAATTTTGAAATGTAAGCTGGACTCTTGAAGTTTGCATAGCAGGCCAGACTCTAGCAAAATATAAATAAGCTGCCTCACTAAGGAAAGTTTTCAAATGTGGGGAAATGTATGAGTGTTTGCTCCCCGTGAAAATTCTTTTCATACTGAATAAATGCAGCTGTCAGTCCCGAGCTGCTTTCTCAAAACCTTCCTGCCAAACAAACCGTTAATTCCTGATCCATGCCTACAATGAAAGTTGTTTATTCATTTACAAGTCATAAACCTTGTTTATGTGTTATCTGCTCAAAGCAAAATGTCTCATGTGGTCAATTTAAATGGTCTAAAGGTAAATTTCTTTTACCACCTTCTGGAATTTTGACTAGTCTGATCAGTTAATCTAATCTTCTTTTGTAAATACAGAGCATCATCATAACAAAAACTAGTTCATTTACACTGATACTTCAATTTCTTTTCAATCTATTTGGTTTTCTTTGGTGGGGGGAGTGGGGTACCTGACTCGCACTACCTTCAATTTTTTATTTGTTCTTATTTTAATCAAAATGCATTGATTTTTGAAACTGGGATTATAGTTAAGGAGGGTGGGGCATTAGTGTTTTGCTGCTGGAGGGGAAGTTCTCAGAATGCGAAATAGTTCCCAAATATTTTCTGAGATGGGTCTCACTAAACGGCTTACTAGGCTTCTCAATATGCTCAGAGTAGGCCACTTCCATTCACTCTCCCTTGGTGTGGGAAGGAGAGGTCAAAATGAAAACAGTTACAAAACATTCACCAAAACTTGCAAGGAGAGACTGATAGATGAACCCAGCACTCTCTGGGTTCTTCCACCCACGCCCACAATTGCAAGACTACTCAAAACAACAATAACAAGGTTTATTTACAAACTAGAAGAGAACCGAGAGTCACCAAAACCAAGAGTGTTCAGTTACCTTACCCCAGTAACTGTCCAGTCTCCAAAGTCCCAGGAACACTTCCAAGATGGCGTCTCCTCACCGCACCAAACCCAGAGCTGGCATTTACACAAAGTCCAGTATTTCAGTAGACTTAAATTCCAAGTTTTCCAAGTTCCAAGTACCAAGATATCCAGCAAGCTATCCTCTTTTCCAGGGGTCCAAATACCAGTTTTCAAAACAAAGGGCCATACTTGAGTTTCTAATAACTTTTCCTCTTCCCTGGGGTGACCAAGTCCTGTAGTGTCACCCTTCAGGGCTGCTACCCACCCAAGGGCTGAAGCCCGTCATGGCCTGCCTCTCCATGCTTTCTTGCGGCTTTTAGCTTCTCATGCCAGACCCCACCCTCAGTGTTTCTTTCCTTGCTTGCCCACAAGGCATGTATCATCCGGGTAATTTCTGATTGGTGCCCTTTCACATCTGTGCCACCTGGTTACAAACTGAGGCCATGTGAGTTTGAGGAAAGTCTGTTACCATACCTTAAAGGATGCAAATTATTTTAAGAGCAGTGAAGGCCCTACAAGCCACGAGTAGCTTTGCTTTTTTTCTCAGTAATTTGCTCTATCAGGAAGCAATCACTGCTTCCCCTGGAAGAATGCAGTTTGGGGTCTCATCCAGGTGTAAACTTCTCAGTAAACATGTTCTTTCTACTGAAGAAACTCATCTTGTAATGCTGAAAGTAAAAGATGAAGTCATCCCCTCTTATTTGGGGAAGCAAGGAAAGAAGCACTGTGGGTAGAGTCTGGCATGACGTAGCAGTCACCAGATGTGCCAAAATTAACAAATGAGGACTCAATCACATGTTCAAGTCTAACTGCAAAGGAGGCTGGGAAATGCAATCTAGCTGAGCCATCAGATGCTTCATCATGACTTCATTTCTATGTAAGAAGGGGAAGACGGATTTTGGCATTCAACTTTTAATTTTGATTACTATTCTCATTCTCTTATGCTTTCATTCATTCATTCATTAATTCTTTCATAAAACATTAATTGCCAACTTAGTGTCAGGTACTAAGATACATGGTGGAGGAAGACAAAAGTTAAAGAGGTGGGGACATATAGTGTGACAACTGAACATCTAGTCTGTTGAAGCTTTTATGGCTCTTGATCATTTCATCATATCTTAATATACAACTTCCTGTCATCCGGGTATCTGGACAACATGGCATCAATATTCTCTTTCAAATCTGCGACCAGTATGTTAAAAAGTCAGAGGTGATAAGAGAACCTTTTCTGTAGCTACTAGACGTTAAGAGCCAAAGCAAAATGAGGAGAGTGACGGAAGGAATGAACAGTCAAGAGACTGGGCTGCAAGCAAGAGAACAGCAAACAGCAACTTTATGGTGCTCCTTAGGGGCTTACATACAGTGCGAAGTATGGTTACAGGCCGGGCATGGTGGTGCATGCCTGTAGGTGGCAGCCTAGGAAGCCACGGCCAGGGCCAGGGATAGCAGTTCGAGTCCCGCTGGGGGCATGTAGCGAGAACTAGTCCCAAAAAATAGCTGGGCGTGGTGGCACGCCCCTGTAATCCCAGCTACCTACCTGGGAAGCTGAGACTGGAGATGGCTTGAGTCCGTGGTACCCCAGGCAACGTGAGCCTGTGGTTCCATGGGAAAAAGTAGCAAGATCTAGTCTCAAAAAAAAAAAGTATGGCTACAATGTGGTCATAAACAAACAAAAACAAGAAGGTAGAAACAGGAGCCTCATTATCACTGCAGGGATCTGAGAGATCTAAGTTGCCAGTGAGGCTAGAGTGAGAACCTTGGGGAACTGGGTGTCTGACCCTCCCAGAACAGTAAGGTTGTGGGTGATGATGTATCCACCACGGGACACATTTTTGCCATGGTCATGGTTGACGTTTGGCTTTGTGACCGGGGGGAGGGGGGAGGGACACAAGCATCAGATCCTGCTATTGGGCCCAAGTGGTTTGCAGGCCCTATTCCCTTCATTAACCATGCACTCGACCAGATCCCAGCCCCAACTCCGACCCTGCAAGTCTCTACCAATGGGATACAGTCCATGGACTCATCTTTGTCATCATAAAAGTCTGGGTGAAGGAAGCATATAGGTAAACCTTCTTCTGTAAAGCTGAGGGTGATGTCTAGAGTACGGTGCCCACTGTTTCCCAATCCTGGGGTATGTCTGGAAGTCGCAGAACTTGAGAGTTATTGGTGTATGCCAGAGGCTCTTTTGTTCCCCAGGGTTAGGCACAATAGCCCAGTGGGTAGCAGGAGTTGCTGCTATAGGAGTTGCTGCAGCTGAATTAAGGGCGGGCGCAGTGATCAAGTGCACCATCATTACCTCTGCCTTGTGTACTACCATTCCCTGTTTTTTCCCATATCTTGGGTCTGGTCAACCAGTCCCTTTACCATGCCCCATGTGACCAGGGTCTGGGATTTGCATGTCCTTGTCCAATTCCACCCTCGGATGATCTTTAATTGTCTCATCAGTTCCTGGACTTCAGCAAGGCTTGATCCATCAGAGGGGGAGTCACCGTTCTCCATTATCTGTGATGATACAAACAGAGCCTCTTTGCTGCCTTGTGACTTGCGCGGGACTGAACCACTGTTTGGTCAGGAGGTCCTTCCACATTATAGGGGCCGGCTTGGCTTTTTGATCCTCTCTATGTGGGTCTTTTGTGAAACGGGCTTCTATAGGGGCCTGTGGACTTCTGTCCGAAAAAATGTTGATGGCTAATAATATTTTTGCAAGGGTGATATGGAGATCTTCGTTTGAGGTTGGCCCACTCCCTCTGTTTTGTTTTTGTAACTGTCTCTTAAGAATCTGATTCACTTGCTCTATGATTGCTTGTCTTTGAGAGTTGTAAGGGATGCCTGTGACATGCTGGATGTCCCACAGCGGGAACTGAGACACAATTGAGCTTGTATATGTTGGCCTGTTGTCTCTTTTTATTTTTTGTGTTGCCCCATATAAGCAAAGACCTTCCAAAGATGTTTAATGACATAGGAGGCCACCCTGCTGGTATGAGCCGAGGTAAATATGACCCTGGAGAAAGTGTCAACCGAGACATGTACAGATCTCAGCCATCCAAACTCAGGGACATGAGTGACATCCATTCACCAAATCTTGTTGGGGCTGTGCCTGTGGGGGTTAATCCCAGGTTGCGGCAGACCTGGGGACTGGGTGGCACAGGTGGTGCAGGATTGAGCGATGTCACGGGCTTGAGGGACAGGCCCGATGCAAAACTTCAGCAGGAATATGTAACTACAGCTAGGAACTTCCCCCTAGGTTGACTTGACTCAGTATTGAGATAAGGTAAGGATATTCAAACGTTAGAAACTCCGTCTTTCAGTCTGCAAAAACAGTCCATTCAATAAATAGTTTAGAATCTTGCTCTACAAATTATTTTAGTCAAATTGCTTATAGCCTGCAGAATTCTTCTTTGTCCAGTTTTTTAGTGTCTCTCACCTATGTCATGAGACTTCAAAGTCATCAAACACAATCTCATGCCCAAGTTTTTCCAGAGTCCTGGTTTAAGCCAAAGAACAGAATTCAAAGGAATTAGTTCCAGTTACCCATAGCAGTGCTAGTTTGAGAACATACTCTATTGACTTCCTTTCTCTTTCTCACACATTCCACTACTGGTATTTCCAGAGATTCTTTTTCAAATCAACTCTTTACATGCAAATCCTTGATTAAGGGTCCCCTTCTGGGGACAACCCCAAACCAAGATAATCTTTCTTATAGACTTCCCACGTAACACAGGAATAAGATATTACTTGTGGGTTAGCTCATTTCTTCCTTTGTATTTCCTATGTATCTAAAACTGTACTGGCAAGATTATCTTAAACTTAATTAGCTTGGCTAATTGTTACTTTACAAATCAGAAATGAAAAATATTCCCCAATTTTAATCACCAAAGTCTTTAATTGAGGCAATAATAAATTCTATCCCCATCTCTCCCGCACTCTTACCTACATCCATAGGACATACTCAAAACTAATTGACCTGGTTATCCCTGAAGGCATTTTCAGGTCACCAGTTTGGGATCTCACACAGGATTAAAAGCATTGTCCTTAACCAAGAACCATTTCACCAGGTACTAACAGTAATTTTATATTCATTGGAAATTCCCAGGGGGCAGGGGAAAATTCCCAACCCCATCTGGATTCAGGTCAGACAACAGTTTAGTGAGAGAAAATGTCAAAATTTGATAATGTTCTCATGGAGAATTTATGTGATTATTGATTCTAAAGAACGATGGTGTGTACCAGGGCTATTTATCCTGCATTAAGGGAACTGGGGTGTGGAGAGAGAGAAGTGATATGACGATCTTGGCACATCTGATGAATGCTGCTTCAGGTCCGTCTCAAGATGTTGGGAGCCTCTTCATTACTCTTTCCTTTCTGCACTTGCTGGAACTGGAGTCCATTTGACACTGGACCAGCATCAAGGCTGCAAACAAAGACAATAGCTTGGGAGCACCACCGAACTACAGGGAAGCACAGCGATGGAGCCTTTCTGTCTGGAAGGGGGCCTAGGAAGAGCGGGGAGTCGGTTGTGGAAGCCAAAGAAACCATGGGGGTACTGTAATGAGGACCTGACCTTTCTACTCTAAGTGTTGGCCATTCTAAGCACACAGATTCACCTTTTCTTCTCTATCTGAGCCGAACTAAAGAAACCTCGGTGATAAGAGCATCCAAAGCAAATGATGTGGACTACTCTGAAATGAAGGAGTCTCAGCTTGCTGGCAGTGAAGCTGGTGGTTTGCCAGCCCCCTTCATTCACGCGGATGGAAACGCTCTTCATTTTTAAACACACAGGGGGATAGACTTCCATTAAGGGCTAAACCAATGGAAAACCAAAAGAGGAAAATAAATTTTGCTTCTGTGAAAAATGCCCACAAGAAGATACAGATTTTATTTTCACGAGGCATCAGATGGGTCACTGGAAAAGTTTGAATAAATCAAAACTCAGGAAACAAATCTAACTATATAAATCCAGGGGTGGGGGGGGGTCAGGGGATAAGAACTGCGATTTGTGGACTGAAACCTCCTGTTTGGATTCTGCATTAGCCAAATGTTCTTTCCACTCTGCTGGTTTGTTCGCTGAGAAAGGCCTGTCTCATCGGCAATTTTTTTACTTCAATCAGACTCTCCTTTGTGAAGTTCCCCTCTCATTTGAGTGCATGGTCACCCTTTTAAGAAAGGTCTTGAGGGGATTCACACATTTGCTGCTTGGCTGTTTCCTCTCTTCCCTTCAGCACTGCCTTTCCCTAGCAGTTGTTGAACGTGTTCTACACCCTTGCTAGGCTGAGTCCCTTCCCGCCAAGATGGTGCATTATTCCTCCAGGCGCCCTAGAGTCCCTGGGTATCTTCCCCAAGAGATGCAGCCAATGCTACTTGCCAGATAAATGAATAATGAAGCAACCTCGCCTTCCCTGTTTTCTCTCTGGAGAGGAAGGATTCTCAAACTAAAAGAAAACTCCATTCTGCCTGTGTACACTCGAGAGGGAAGCGCACAGTCTGGGCTTTCTTTGGAATTATTTTGTATTTGAACTATTTTTGCATTTGTATTGCTATGCAAGCACAGGGAGAGTCTGTGAACCTGAGTCACTTAGGGCTAGCCTCAGGAAACTTCAAAGGGTCAAAATCCTGACTGTTCTAGGGTTAGTGAGCCACCTAGCCTCATCACAACCACTAATCTCCGTCCATGAGGCACAAAAACAGCACTGGATAAAGTAGGTGATCAGGTGCCGCCATGTTTCCACAGCACAGGCCTCTGCTGGGAGCTGGTGGTGAGTGTATCCCTGCGCACACAGCTCCCCTTTCCTGTACTTGGTATCATGCATTCAGGGGAGCCCAGGGCCCCCTAAATTGCATAGCTACAGGGATTCATGCACATCAAGGTAAAACAGACGCTAAGTGTGAAAGGACTTGATAGAACTGGTGTACGTAGAAAGGGACAAGAAGCGGGACTAATTCCCCCAATAAATCATCCAAAATTACCCAGGCCTTTGTGGGCAAATGCCCAGTCAAATAGGGTAGGTCCAAAGTGGGGCCCCTGAGCCACAAAAGCTTGCCATCTTCTGGTGGGGACCCATAGGAGAGGGGCTCTGAAGCAGGTCCTAGAAAACTGGGCCGAAAGAGGATACCACATCAAGATGTTAGATCCGGGATTCCAGCAGCAACAGCATACCGGTGATGCAAAGGCAAGAGGCATTTATTTTCTGACTTAAGTCAGGGTCCAGCACTGACCTGGATCACCAACGCAGCGGTTACATCAGGGTAAGTGAGGACCCCGAGCCCCCACACAGTTCTCTTTTATCCCTTAGTGAGGGGCTTGGGGATATGTGAACCATTTGGGTTGGCTAGCAAGGGGCTTGGGGATACGTGAACCATTTGGGCTGGCCAGCGAGGGGCTAAGAGATAAAGAGTCTTATCTGGCTAGTGAGGGGCTTTGCCATATAAGGAGATGTTGCTGGCTGGTGGCCAATGATGCCACATATGGTTGGCTTCTGGCTGACACAACCCTTATGTCCATATAAGGTTGGCTCACCCGCCCCTTTCCATAGAAGCCTAACTTTTTTTCCAAAAATAATGGCTGCTTGATATCCGCTAACCAAATGGTTATTGTTTGATATTTAACAAAGATACCACCTGCGTAGTCAGCCTCCTGTAGGTCTATCTCCCACCCACGCAGCTCTCCCTAGAATGCCCTTCCACCTCTCCTTCCCAGCAGTACCAGGTTGCAGGCTGGGCTGCAGAAGTAAGATTTCCTCCTCTTCCTCCTCTTCCTCTTCTTCCCCAGAGCCACCTGTCCACTATGGAAGAGCTACACAGGGCTGCCCAGCTCTGGCCCTTGCACCCAGTAACTACCCCCAGGCAAACGTCTGTAACAGGGGACAAGGGAGCATGGTGCCTCCTTAAGGAGAATCCTCTGTAAATCTCCCCTCTTAAGGAGAATCCTCTGTAAATCCGTAAGAAAGCAAATTAGGGTCTGGACTGTGTGCGGGCACCCAACACGGACCCTGGCTTGGGCATCATGCCCCGTAGCCATTCCACTTCTGCAGGCAGCTGTCCCTGCCCGGCATGCACCTCTCTGCCTTTGTCTGGAAGGGCAGGTAGTGGCCCACCAGCCCAGGCCAACAAAGCATGAAAGGTACTGCTTCTGTTTCACTCTCACTCCACTCAATCCTCAGAAGGACTGACAAGAGAACAAATAATACAAACACAGACATGGAATGGATGGAATGGGTGGGGGGGCCAGATAAAGACCCTGCCCACACACCTGAGCAGAATGCAAGAGAAGGAATATCGAGAAAGTCATTGCATACCGGATTGGAGAAATGATCATGCTGATGACCTGTCACAGAATCACACCTAATGCCTCACAAGTTGTGGATGAGCCAAAATCTAAGTGCTGATACGCCATCCAAGAGAGCAAGGCCAAGGAGTTAGGGCATCAGGTTCACAGCAAAGCTGCAATCTGAGGGAGAAGAAATGATCTGCAAAGGCCTTCAGCAGATGCTTGTCCACACTGAGAAGCTTCTTTACTGAATGACACAGGAAACGGACTGGAGAAGACAATCAATAATGAGAAGATACTGATAGACTCCAAATGAGCACGGACTGGCTGCCCAATGCAAAGTTAAGACTGAAAACCCACCAGCATGGTTTGCTATGTCCCAGGAACACAGTCCCTCACACAAGAAAAGGACAATACCACAGAAAAGGAAGAGACCAATGGACTTAACATAGATCAACAAACAAGGAGAGAGGGGTCTGAGTGAACAGAGGGGGCATCAGTGGGAGGGGAAGGCATTCCAATAACCATTTACCAATATAGTAGGAAATTAAAAGGATGAATAAAGAAAAGAAAAAGAAAGCAAATTAATCGGGCAATGTTTTGCCTTCCAAACAATAGACAGCCCTTAACCCTGCAATATAGCAGCTACGTTTTCTACCCTTTGACATTCCACAAACAAGTATGCCTGGTACACCAACAACATATCTGTTGTGTGGCTATGAGCACAGAACAGCAGGCTGGGAGGAACAGTTGCTCTTTGGCCTTTCTGTCCTTCAGTCTATCTACTATATCTCTGAGCCAGACTGCTTGTGGATAAATATAAATGGCCCCCATTTCAGCATTAAAAGCATGTCAGACATATCGAAGGCTCTAGATGGTTCCATTTGCTGGAGTCAACAGTCTACCTGCCTAGCCTGGATCAACAGATTCATATATGGCAGAAAATGGAGGAAGAGGACCAAAGAACTTTCAGCTAGACAAGTACTAAGTACTGGGGATGGAAGGCACAACAGGGAACTATGACTACCAACACTGGGTTGTATATTTGAAAGTCGCCAAATGGGTGATCTTCAAAGTTCTGTCACTGGAGGGAAAAGTTGGCTAGGGATGGTGACAGATGTTAACTGGACTTACCAAAGCGATCATTTCCAGTGCACACAAATATTGAATCACTATGTTAGAGATCTAAAACTAATATGCCAATTATACTTCAATGAAATGAGATAAAAAAATAAAGGAAAATATGTAAAATGTTAACATTTATTTCATGGGTGTGCCTGGCATCTGTGACATAATCTATAATCATTGCTGAAATTTTTTTAATTGAAAAAAGAAATCCTTACAAAAAGAAGAAACTTGTTGAATAATACAGAGAGAAAGAGAGAGAGAAAGAGAAAGAGAGACCTTGTATCAGTGAGCACAAGGTCATTAATTTTGTTCCCACATAATAGTTAAATCCTAGCTGGGCGAAGTGGCATGCATCTGTAATCCCTACTACTTGGGAGGCTGAGGCTAGGAATCACTTGAGTCCGTAGGTTCGAGACTACCCCAGGACCTAGTCAAGAGAGAAAGAGGGAGAGGAAAAGAGAGAGAGAGAGAGAAAGAGAGAGAGAGAGGGAGGAAGGAAGGAAGGAAGGAAGGAAGGAAGGAAGGAAGGAAGGAAGGAAGGAAGGAAGGAAGGAAG
>PVHY01012588.1:0-44012 GCA_004024945.1 Uropsilus gracilis | reverse complement strand
GAGGGAGGGAGGGAGGGAGGGAGGGAGGAGAAAAAAGAAAATGAACAAGGAATTATTATGAAGGGCTTGAAATTTTTTCTGGAATCTTATCAAACAAATAATTCACTATGGAACTTTCTGAATAATCTTATTTCTTCTACAATGGTAATATTTACTATAGGAATATGAAGTTCATACTTATGAAGTTCATACTTATTTCCAGATAGTGTGCCATTAAAATAGTGTCCAGAGATCATGAAGGTCTCGGGCTACTTTAAATATGATTCTGCATTGATATCCCAAGGTTAGGCAGCCTGCCAAATCTATTTTGATTATTCTGTAACCCATCATTCCCAAATTTGGTGACCTATGTAAGGTAATAACCATCCATTATGTCTCATAATTTCTATGGGCCTCACCTGGAAGGCTCAAACCTTAGAAGCTGACATTGTAATTTCATTTGCTCTGAGGTACGGCTGTTGGGGGGGTGCTGTGCCTATAGGTTGGTGTGCCCAGTGCTGCATCCAGCTCCATGTAGCCTGGCAATTCCCGAGGTGTACTCACAGGGTACACCATGTACCCTTCATGCTAGCATGAAGGGGCAAGTTTGCCCAGGTCAGGGTCACTAGCTTCAGGGCAGATGGATAGAAAGCCCCTCTGGATTTTATAGACTTTCATGACCTCTCAGGGAACCAGGTACACAAGCACTCTAGGCAAGAAAGCTGGGCCAACTGTATTGCAAATGGGTTTTGCAGGAGGCAAGGAGGCTGGGTGCTGGAAGGAACCTCACAGCTCCCCCTCCCAAAAAAATCCTCAAGCTCTTTTTCAGGGCCACTCTGTAGTGGAGCCACCTGTCATCAGCAGTAGTGGGAGGGCTGCTGTTTCTGCCCCTGCTTTTACCCCTATTTCTAGGACTAGGTATGCACACTTACACATGTGCACACCTATACATCTGGACCTCAGATGTCCACCATTAGGGGTGCTCATGCCCTGCGCCCACAGTCCCAATCATCTTCTGCATTAACATCATTAAGGCCCATGTGATAGCCATAGAGACTAGTGGCATAAAATGCCTGATAACTCCTTTACCCTACACAGTATATCCAGTATCTCAAGGTGAGCCACTATAAAGTGATATTGCTGGCTTTTTATAATCTATCCATAGAGATCACTCAGCATGACTCCCTCTGAATGGTGTTAATCAAGGCCTTTTACAAGGTCTGTCCAGGTTTAAAGAGGAAGGAATATAAACCTATGTCATCGGACAGCTGATGGTGTAACATTTTAATAGAACTATGTGGGAATGGAAAGGGTGCGTGTGTGTGTGTGTATGTGTGAATATACTTGGGAAATACAATCTGCTTTTCCATCTGAGAAGTCTAAAAATTTTCAGAGCCTGGCCCACCAGGTAGAAGCAATGAGTCACATTTGTCTTTTGGAGCTATTTCAGTAAACATGGCAAGAGTTAGGCCAGCTCACAAGGGGAGAATTTATTTTGTCTCTTTTTACCCTATGAATCTTGTTGAGTATTTGAACTGGGAAGCCAGGAGTCTGTTTCATGGAACATGACTGGAAACAAACCTAAAAATAAAATGACTGTGCGGAGGATGAAATAACTCTGCCTGAGCATAGCATCACAATTGTTTGTAAATCCCATGAGATTTGGGCGTGTTGAATTACCAAGACTGAGATTAGTTGCCTGGCAGTAAGACAACGAGATTGCTAGAAGCTTTGGAATGATGTGTATGATGCTGGTGGGAACTATCTCTTTAGTGCTATGCACGCTGATTATACGCTTATCAACAAGTTACCCAATATTAGAGAAGGTTTCTACACTTACTGAAAAGAGCTGCAGTCATTTAGGCAGTTAACTTGGGCAGTTCCAGGTATTCCAGGAGATTGATTGGAAGTTTCCAAGATTGACCTTTTTTGTCAATTTGCCCATTTGTCCATTTTTATGTGTCTACCTGTTATATAGCTGTTGTGTGTCCAGCATGGTATTTTATGATGAAAGTACAGACACAACCAGCCTCCTCTCTGTCCTTTGGCATATCTACCAAAAGAAAATGCCTCCAAAGTAGGTAATTTTACTGTATGCTGGGAAGTTTCAAGATAGGAGGTAAAAGAAAAGGAGGTCTTCTTGGTGAGGGAAAAGTAGTTGAACTAAAGACACATGGTACAAGGTATTGAGTATAAATTCTGGAATAAGTGGAAAGTGGTAGGAATTGTTGCCTGTGTGCTAAGTATCATCAGGCCACAGAGAAGCAGTGTGTTTCTACCAGAGCTACCAGCGGTGGAGAGGTGACATGCCATCCTTTCCTTGTGTTGTGATTTAGTCTTGGGGTGAGGAGATTATATAGGAAGTCATCAAAACTTGTGAAATTTAAGTATCAGAAAGAACCTTAGAGGTTGTATAGTTGCTATATAGTTATAGTCAAATATAAGTAATAATTTTCAAAATGTAGAGTAATAATTCCCCAAGAAAGGGAAAAGATAGCATAGTTGATTCTATAAACCAAAAATTTAAGGACTAAAATTATTATTATTGAACTCTAAACTGTATTTTATAACTACTAATTGGAATTGTTCATATTTTCATGGCTCTCTGTTACTCATATAGCATCTAATGAGATGTTCAAGTAATTTTTTTAGATAAAGATTAATAAGAAATAAATAATAACTGTCTTCTGACTTCAGATCACATTTAAAATGAAGGTGCTTCCTTCCGTAATGGTGTCATCTGTGTTTGTCAATAGCTTACTGTTTCCGAGGGCTTCCAGAAGCTGCTTTCATATGTGATCTCATTTAATTTTCTAGCAATACTGTTAAGGGGGGGAGGGGGTTTGGAGGTGATTAAGAGACTAAGATCCAGAGCCCGTAGGTCATTTCCGTTTTGTTCAGAGCATAAAGTGCTGAAACATGTTGTGCTGGAATCCAAGGCCCTGGTTTTCTGACTTAATCCACTTGGCCCCACTATTGTCTGTAATTTCTCAAAAGTACATATCCATTCCCCATGGAAAATGAAAGTTTCCATTGTTAAAACAGTTTTCAAAAATCAATGAACTTTGAAATGCTAAGTAGAACAAGACATGTGTCAATTCTACTTTTGTGCTTGATGAAAATGTATTTTCATTTGGAAATGGGCCTAACTTTTTCTGCTATTTAAATTTTGAGTCAGTAGAATAAAAGAATCTATCTCTACGTAACAGTGCGAGAAATATTGCTGATTTAGGAAAATGAAGGGAGGGTATGGTTAAACATGGTTAAACATAAAGTTTAGTTTTTATTGGTCTTCCCAAATATTTACATTCTATTAAGAATTTCAGTTCTACTTTTTAACACTTCCACTTAGTGTTTCAAGGTGTTTCAGCTAATTGTTAACACATTAGCTTCAGTTTTGGCTTCTTTGTCATCTTAGAGTTTACCCTCAACACAGAGAAATAAAACGCAAAATACAACTTGAAGGTGTGCAAATTTATCTTAATTAATCCTGGTCTAATATGCACAACAAGAACATGAAATAATAGACTGAATATTATTTCCAGTCTAAAAGTCATCTTATTTCAAGAGATATAGTCTCTAAGTCTGTTTAGAGGCGAGAAAACACAGTATTCCTCTGTTTAAAATATGACATGAAGCAATTTCTTTTTAAAAATAAGATAATATCAAGTGCTTCTCTTGATAGCTAATATGAAATTTCTAAGTTAGCCCTACCGAAACTCAGTTCTAATACTGGAGTCTCTGGGGGCCAGAGCAGCAGTAAACATCCTGGATCTGAGTACTGACTGCCAACTCCTCTAACAATGCAATCCTTACTTACTTGGCATATCTATGCTTCCATTTTCTCTTCTCTGAAGTAAGGATCGTGATATGGCCAAATTGATAGGATTGTCATAGGAAGAGTAAGCTTTTTGCTATCGTAATAAAAAAAAAATCTTTAGCCTGGTTTCCAGAGCTTTTTACTATCTAGATTTAAGACCCTTTCTGGGTCTTTAACTTAAAGAAAGAAGAAGTCTCTCTTCTGTCTTAAAAAAATATATGTGTCCCAGTTAACCTGGAAACTCTTAGTTTTTTGAGGCTTAAACTTTCACACGTTAATTTTCATACCTTTGTAAACACCCCTATCCTTAACGGGGGCACTTTCTCTTCCTTTCTTCTTATTGGAATCAATTAAAATTTGAGTAACAGCCCAGTTTAAGGATAGTACCTATAAATTCTCCAGGTATAGAAATGTCTAACCCAATACAAATATTATTGCCTGTCTCCCACAGGCTTAGCCTGAGGTTGTGAGTTTAGGGTAGTGATCTCTACACCAACTGCCCAAGAGGCCACAAACCAAAATCAACTGGTTTCTGAATTGATCTGAGAAGGAGATAGCTTAAAACTTAAGAGTTTTCCTTAATATGTGTCAGTAGGCTTGCCTACCTTTAGCTCTTCTGTGATTCAGAGTTGATTTATTTGATGTCTTATCTGGGATCTCCAGGTAGCATTTTTTCACATCTTTGTGAGACATGACTGACAGAGAAAAAGTCATACATATTTAGTGTTTACAATGCTATGATTTTGGAGATATGTTTATATATCTGTATATATATGTTCAGGTGTATCTACTGTCAGTGCCACTATATATGAACCCTTCACTACTGTCAGTGCCATCATCTTCAGAAGTTTTTTCTCACCCTCCTATTTTTATAATTTTTTGTGATAAGAACAGTTCTTTTAACAGATTCTTGAGAGATGCACGCATTCCCATGTTTATTTTAGCTAGTGTTTTTGTTCCATATGTGAGATATGATTTCCAGAAAATACGAGCTACGGAGAATATGTTTCTCTTTATATTCACTATAAACCAAAGATAAGTGACATATTAAACATTTTATGACCTTAAACGGTCTCATTTCCCAACTTCATGCTTTGAGGTCCAGCAGATTCTTGATCCTCCCATTTTCACTCCTGCCTCTTACTGCCCCTGGCAGTGTGTGTGCTTTTCATGCTACAGTTATCCATCTTTCTGTGTCCTGAAGTTATTTATGTACTCCACTCATCTCACTAAGAAATAGTGAGCAGCTGAAGATGAGTTTGTCTCATCTTCTTGTTTTCTGCAATTATTTTGAAACTAGAAGCTTCTTAATAAATGTTTTGTTAGCTTTATTCTGTGATTATGGATGATAAGTTATTTCTAGTCATTGTTTTGTAGTTATTGATTCTGTGTTAAAAACTTAGCATTTTTTAAATTTTTTGGGATGCTTGGGATCTTTGAATGTAGCTAGTATATCTAGAATTCTCAACACCTCAACACGATTGATGCTTAAGTTGCTATTGAAGGACTTTGGAGTCAAACAGACCCTGGCTTATATCACTGTGTGACTGCTTCTAGTTGTGTAACCTTCTCAAGTTCCAATTTCTGTCATTATAAAATGGAAAAAGGGACATTTAAAAATGTTTGGGTAAAGATAAAATGATACCTAACTCACTGACCCTAACTCACATGGAATGCCTAACTCACAAAGAATAATAAAGAATAATAATTTTTACTGTGAACCAAAGTGTATATATACATTATACATATATTACTTATGCAGATGAACTATACATATGCTCATTTGTCATAGCCTCGGTACATTATACTGCACCATAAAGAAAGCTTATGTCATTGTTACCAAATTTGTACTCTTATCTAGTAATGTTTCCTCTTCATAATAAGTCCATGGTGAGTACAGAATATATATGCATAGTTCACATATTCCTTCCTTACGTTGTCACAATTATTGTATTAAAGACTATATAAATATTTTTATAGGCATACAAATCTAGGTTGATTTATACAAGTAGACAATATATCTCACAGTATTCTTAGAATGTTATACTTATAAATAATACAGGCATTATAAAGTCTAAAATTTATCATTATTTTATTAAGTGACTGATTTTTTGGTCCGGGATACAAACAGAGTTTGTACGTTAATTTATTTTCTTCTTTTTAAATTATCTACTTAATTAGTTGTCTTTGACTCACATGTATAGTCTTAGGTGTCTTAGGTGAATAAGTCTTAGGTGAATAAGTAGTAGTGGTTGATTTCAATTTTCATGAATATAGATTTGTAATATAATGTTAGGATAAGAATAATCTTAAAATAGACTCTTCAAGGTCAATAAAGTAAATCCAGTTACATAAAAGGAATTTCTTACCTTGAGTCATTTAAAGTACAAATCAAAGATATAAATTTCACAATAGTATCTTCTCTGAGAGAAATGATAAAATAGTTCTGCAAGAGTTGCTGATGTTTCCATTTGATGTATATAAGAGAAAAGTATACAACAACTTGGATCTTTATAGGCATTTGAAACATCTATCATTTTCATCATCAAAATGTCTTAGAAGACAGGCTAGCATAATGAAGGCATTATAATATGGTGTAACTTAGTCATACATAATGATGAAGATGTCATACTACTCTCCCATAAATTTTGGTAACAAACTTAACTTGATTGAAGTCTGTATGGTATTTCCAAAACATTCTCTTTCAAACATAAATTTCAGATGAAAACACTGCTTATTAACATGAAAGTTATACTTGTTGACTTGGGGAATGAAACACAAAATAGTTCCCAGAGCTTTAACCACTGTGGGTGGTTAGTAAATGCTTTAAACTAAACTGACAGTGATGTAGCCAAGTTGTAAAATGCCATATTCCAGACCTGTTAATTTGTTTTTGTTTTGTTTTGACATGTACTGTGCCAGCTGATACATTACCTTTATATGGCATGTATGAATCATGTGAAATATTTTTATTGTGTTGTTAGGAAGACAGGCTTATGACAAATGATCAAACCATAATACTGCAGTGGTTTATTTCAAAAGCAATTTGAAATACAATTGTTGTACACATTATCTTTTCCAGGTCTTTGCTGTGCCCCTCTCTGTGACTCATCCTCTCATCCTTAGGATCACAATTTCTTATTTAAGAGATGCTATATATGTTAATAATTAAGGTTTGATTTTCATCATAATAGTTATTATGTTTTAGGGCTTGTGAATTATTTTGTTACACATTAACATTTTCTTGACATGTTTACCAGTAATGTTCACCTTCTCAATGATAAATGCTAACTTCTAAACGTATTACCTCTTTAACAGATATCGAAACCCTAGGTCAGCTACTCTGTGATTCCCATTTTTTAATTGCTAACTTGAGAAATCACTTCCTTCCCACAGAATTTTAGTGCAAACTTGTGGTTTTTCCCTTTATGAATCTCCAATCCCTATTACCCTGACATTAACTGATCTTCTCTTCCACTAACAATAGTGGTATGTGGATTCTCGTTATATGCCAAGCAGTTTACATCTTTTGTTCTACTTAATTCTCACAATAGCCCTATGAAATATGAGCTACTGTGATTCCCAGTTGATGAAAGAAAAAAAAAATCCCCTAGGCAGTGAGCTCACTACTTTTCAAGGACTACCTGGATCATCAGCAGTAGGATCCCATGAAGCAGTCACTGTTGACAATGGTTTCCACTCCACGATGAAGGAAATCGGGGTTCAAAAAGAAGAGCTTCTTCACATTCACACAGAGATGAGATGGTTACCTATCAAACCCAGAATTTTATTGCTGAGACCACCAGTGACAGCTTGGTAAGGTGATGCCTTGCCTAAGTTCCCCTGAGCTGCAAGCCTCATCCTCATCCCTGCTCAAGGCTAACTTCTTTTCCATGCACATTACCCACAGAACTCTTCACAGGTGTTAACCAGCCTGTCTGTTCCCATGCCTTGCTTCTCTAGCTGGATTTGAAGTGCTTTCAGGAGAGAGAATATAGTTTTGAGATGGCCCTATCACTCAGGACTCCAACCAAGAGCCTTTAGATAGTGATACTTCCGCAGTGACAGTGTGAAGTTCGGTAATTATGTGTATCTTGACAGCACTGAAAGGAAGAAAAGAGAACTGACTTTTCTTACTGTTTTCAAGTATGGAAGGGAATATTTAGTTCCTTTGAGACATTTTATTTATAAAGGAATCTGATCTTGGACATACAGAGGTCCTACACAGAGGTCATGGATTTTGGAGCAGAGACCTCTTACTCTGCTTCCTGGGAGTTGTATCATGTTGCTGTTAGTCTTGGTTTCAAAGTCCCTTTCACACTGTGCTTCACAGAGACATTGCTTACTGGTGCTTCCCCACTTCCCAAGCACCATAAGATGAGTTCAACTAGCTCCTTGAAATTATACTAGTAGAGATTTTTTTGTTGTGCAGATGTTTGGCTCCTTTCCATTTTTCTTTTTTTCCTGGTGGTATCAATGTTTGTGTGTGTGTGTGTGTGTGTGTGTGTGTGTGTGTGTGTGTTCTAAATTCTGGGAAATTCAGTCTACAGAAGACAAGGGAAAATCTTTCCAATTTAGTACATCCTTGAGCCCTTGTCATCATTTCCTAATCCCCTAACTCATATAGATAAGAAGTGAAATAACAGTAGCCAACCATACACCAGAAGACCTACATTTTAGTGACCTTCACTGTTTTTTCAATTCAGTACTCAAGAGGTTCACAGCTCTCATAGCTATAATGTTCATGTCCAGTAGGCAGGCAGGGGGATCATCAGCTCTCCACAGCTAGTGATGTCTTAAATTAATGGAGGGAAAAGGGCAGATTGAAACCCTTATGTTTCCTAGAAACATGACCTGTTGTGTACTTTTGAACCTAAAATTTAAAGGCATAAAGGTCAAAAAGTTCTGGTTTTTTCCATAATAAGGAATATTCTTTATTGAAGCACATACCCTGAGTTCTCTTTCCAAATTACTTGAGGATCTTTTCCAAGTTATTCTGGAAACAGATAGGTTAATCTTAGTATGAAGAACCATTTGTCTATGGTTTTAGGCAATGAGAAGTTTCAAGATCAAAGTAATAATAATAATAAAATGGACATGAAATTAAGGCTCAAAGCTGTGTATAACTTATGGAATTGTTCTCTTTCTCTGGGTGAAATCTTGTATTACTCAGAAGTTTTTCTAAAATGTTTTATTGAGAATGAGATGTATATAATTATATATGTATACTAATCATATAACTCATGTAGTTGAAAACTAATGAAAATGCCATTTTTATTATCTGGGTGTCTTAATTAACCCACTCACTTTTCTTTCCCATCTCCTTGACTAGTATTTAGAGTATTTAAACTAGAATAATTATTTTTTATTGATTGTATATTTTTCTTACATCATAGTATATCCTATAGTTCTCCTATCACCATGCCACCTGTGAATCATCACCCTTGTGCTCATCCCTCCCCTGATTTTGTCCTCCTGCCTTCCTGTTTCCTTGCTTATGCTTCAGCTCTGTTACCAGCTTTTTAAATGTTAGCTAGTATTAACTTTTTCTTGTCCTTTTGTTTGATTTTTCTATATCCCACACACACACATATGAGACCATCCAGTATTTATCTTTTTTCTAATTTCAACTAGCATAATTCCTTCTAGCTCCATTGTGTTGTCACAAGTAACATGAGTTTGTCACTTTTGATGACTGAGTAGTATTCCGTTGTAGAAATATACCACATCTTTTTGATTCATTCATCTGTTTTGGGCATTTGGGTTATTTTTCTATATCCTGGCTATTGTAAATAGTGCTGTAATAAACATAGGAGTACAGGTTTCCTGTTGAATTAGTGTTTCTGTAGATTGTGTTGAATTAGTGTTTCCGTAGATCTACCTTTTGGTAGATTCTCAGAAGTGAAACCACTGGATGAAATGGCAGTTTCATTTTTAGTAGTTTGAGGATCCTCCACACAACTTTCCATAGCGGTTGGACCAGTTTGCATTCCCACCAGCAGTTTATAAGTGTTCTTTCTCTTTATATCTTCACCAGCACTTGTTATTGCCTCCCCTTTTTCATATGGCCTATTCTTACTAGTGTGAGGTGGTAGTTTTTATATTTACACTGAGAATAATTTATACTGAGAAGAAAGCTCCCTCAGTTTCAATTCTGTTACCAAATCTCAGAGTTACCTTTTGTACTGCACTTTGCAAATTCCCAAATCTCCCGGAAGAGCTACTTTCTTTAGTATTGTTTGTTTGTTTGTTTGTTTGTTTGTTTGTTTTTTGAGACTAGGTCTTGCTATTTTTGCCCGTGGAACCGCAGGCTCTCATTGCCCAGGGTACCATGGACTCAAGCAATCCCCAGCCTCAGCTTCCCAGGTAGCTGGGATGACAGGCGCGCACCACCACGCCCAGCTATTTTTTTGGAACTAGGTCTTGCTACGGGCCCCAGGCGGGACTCGAACCGCAATCCCTAGCCCCGGCTGCTTCATAGGCTGAAGCTTACAAGCATGAGCCACCGTGCCCTGCCTACTTTCTTTAGTATTAAGACCTACCCTCTTCTTTGCCCAGACACAAAAAATGAGGACATTTTACTTCAGGCATGTCTGCCAACAGTCTAATCCCAGACACATGTTAGCAGCTTGAATAGTCTGTGCCTTATAGGGAAATTAAAAAAGAAGAATATTTTAACATTTATTGCATAGATTGTGGTGGAGGAGCCTTTCTGCATTGGAGTCCCTGTTTACTAGTGCCATTGAAATAGAATTTCAGTGCACTAAAAAAGTAACTGATTCAATATTCAATACTGCTTTTACATATTCTATTTTGAAATTCCACCATCTCTTTACTTAAATCCTACTTGTGTGATGTGGAAGCTTGAATATTTAGTTTTGAGGTAATATTAAATACAGATTAGATATGTTTTAAAATGAAAAGTTTCAATATGTATTATTTGGTATAATTCTTCTAAAAATAGCCTTTTTGAGTGTTCTAAAATGTTAATAAAGGTAATTATTTTATTTCTCAGTGATCTGTGTCCATAGTACTACTTTCATAAAACCTTAAAGTCCTTTTAGTATCGATCTCAAAATGTGTGTTTTTTTCTTTTGAAGCTGAGCACTCTGGATTGTAATCATAATTCCAGCCTGAGAACTCATATTTTCATTCTCAAATTTTTATTGGGCAGAGGCACGGGACCATTACTTACACTTTATGATTATTATGGACAAAGCATCCAGCAGCAGCTGCACATCGAGTGAAGAGCACGTAGTTCTATTAACCCATGAATCTATACTTGGATCATGGCTGTGGTGCATCTTGCCCAAGCTTAAGTAAAGTGAAGGAAGCCTGGTAGTCAAGCATGAATTTTAAATTACAAAACTCACAGTTTATTGTTTAATTGCTGCTTTTTTGTGTGAGTAGACATAAAACACACAAAAAGACTAGTATTATATTTTATAAATAAGGATTTGTAAAATATTATAAATTTTTGTTTTTTGGCCTGATTTCTTTATTGTTTTCTTGGTAGCCCTTATAGTGAAACTGGTATAGAATTGAGGCTTTGTGGGGGGTTTTCTTGTTTGTTTTCTTCCTCTTAAATATTAAAATGTAAACTTTATTTTCCTATTATAGAGATTTTTTATGAATATTTATATTAAATGCAAATATTCATGGAGAAGCACTTCCACTTCTAATACGTGAATGGGTTGCTCCTTTTTTCTCAATTTTTTTTTAAAATTGGGGTAACTTTAGTTTAAACATCATGTATGATTCAGAGGTACTGGTTCACAGTTCTTCAGATCTATTCTGCCTCATGGCACCCACCCCCAAAGCCCAAACGGTCTTCTCTGCTTTGTTCCCCACTCTTTCCTTCTCTCTTGTTAGCCTTAATCTTATGGTTGCATTTCTAGGTTTGAGTCTGATTTAGTTTGATCTTTTCTTGTGTATCTTTCTATTTTCACAGAGAAGTGTCCTATGAAAGATGATACCTTCCCTTATCTCTGTGTAAGCGTGTTGCCGGAGTTTATAGCAAGTTCTCCAAAGATGTTTCCAAAAATTAAATGATAGCTGCTTAAATCATGTTTTCTTTTCCACATGAACATAATAGCAAAAGCATAACCCCAAATTTGGACATTTTATTGTATCCATTGCATTAATTTACTTGTATTAATTATTATATACTCTCATTTATAAATTATGTGTGTACATATATCTATATAGTTGGTTTTTCTACAATTTGTAGAGTGTCAGCAATGTAATGATATGCTGATACTTGATAAATACTTTTTGCAGCTGTAATACTTTATTTAGATGATGTCCTTTAAAAATGAAACTGAACCCTGCATTTTCATTCTTTATCTGCAGACACATGATTAATTTAAGAACTCTAGACTGAAAGTCCAGCAGCTCTCTTCTCATAGCCTAGGAGCTGAGCATTAATTAATAGTGCTTAGCCAATAAACAAATCTCCTAGATTCTCAAGTGCTGATGTGAGAAAGATGAGTAAGAGGTTATCACTTTCATTGCAAGTAGCTGAGCACTGATTAGAATTTGAATGTGAAGTTCATTAGCAAAGTATTCTACATATGGACTCAACTGACGGGTGTTTGTGGCTCGTGGGTTATAAGTATATGTTTGATTCCAGGATAAGTCTGATGACCTACTACAGAGACATATTTTTCTTCTATAAACAGACTGTGACCCTGTGCTTGTAACACATTTTATAAATCTATGTCATTAATCATATGGGAAATGAGATAATGTAGCAAGTTCAAGTAAAACCTATTGAGTTTCCTGGAAGACCTATTCAACATTCAGTTCATACACTACAGATTTTTTTTGCATTTGTTGCAAAATAAGCAAATGCTCAGGGTAAAATTATCAAAATAGATTGTGATATTGATTAATTCTGCAAAGGTCAAAATGTAAATGCATATTTGTCAAGACTTCAGGTTTGGTAATCTCTCCATGAATAAACTCAAATCACCTTCTGTTGTTTCCTACCGTAAATTTTAGACATTTCTTGAATAGATAATGATGTTCAGGGTAGTTAAAGTGTACTCTAATGATTTTCTCCAGACATCTTACCAGGTAATATGCAAGCCCCTTCCATTTTGGCTTTAGCCTAATCTGAGACTACGCCTGAAATACATGAGGCGAATGAGGGAAGGAATTGTTCAACTTGTACTTGGCAGAAAAGGTGTCTTGCTGAATAAGATCATCACAAGTTATGGCTGGAATGGGGTGGTAATAGTTTTTTCCACTGTGTGAAGCCAGACAACCTCTGCCAAATAACAGAACAGTATCTATACTGTCAAAATGGAGAAATGGGGGGGGGAGGTGTGGAAATTATTTGACTGGGGGATTCTGGCAGCACACTTACAATCTGGCATTTGCACTTTTGCTTGAGGAGGAATGTAAGGGCACCAGCCACTAGAGCTTGGTGGTGGCAAGATGACTGGAGAATATTCAACACAGTTTAATGAGAAACTGAAGTGCTAGGTTCAGAATTTTTCATTCACTGTGTTCTGAGAAGCTCTGTCACTAAAAATTCCAACTTGCTTTATTACTACAGTGCTTGTCCCAGCTAACAACAGAAATAATAACAAACATTTTTCATCGCTTTAAAAATTATTAAGTTCTTTCCATGAATTAGGCTGTGTCATTGCCTGTTACTTTTGAAAGGCCAGTACTATTTTTTTTTTCATCTCCCTTTCAGAGATGAGAAAAGAGAGGCCACCAAGTAGTAAGTTCCTTGACTGAGGTCATAAAGCTGGGAAGTCTGACCTTGGATGCCAGATTCCACCATTGCTGCCAACATTCTCCAGTTTCTTGGTGGTGATGTTGGGGTTTAGTGTGTGGGGTTCTGGGGTCTCTCTGAAAAAAGAATTTATACAGTCCCTTTCTTTAACACACAGTAAGTTTATCATGAAAAGGAAAGGGAGACCCCTAATAGATACAGGCAGTGAGCTGTGTTTTAGTAGATCAAGCGGTGTTCTCTGATGAAATTATTATGAATTTTTCAACTTGGGGTCAGAATGGGTTGGTTTTCTATAAGTGACAATCCTTTACCCCCACCTATGGCTGATCATCTTTTCTGATCCCACCTTAGATTCTTAGAAACTTTCATAGCCAAATTTCATTTAAGATTCATTAATTTTCCCTTTCTCCACCTCTGGTGCTTGTTCTTGTGAGAGCTTTCATCCTGAGTTTTTCTGCTCTTGGCTTCCATCATTAAGAACAAACCAGTATTTGGTGGGTGTGCGGAGAGAAAAAAAAAGAATGAACCTTGAATGTTTAAGAAAAAATTATATATTTCCCCCTGAAACTATGAGGGCTCTTTGCTTAGTAACTTTCTGTGGCTCAATATTTTGGAGCATAAGGGAGAGCAGAGGTATATTATTTCCATCAGAAATATTTATGAAGAGCATTTTTTTTACTTTTTTTTTTTTTTGCTTTTTAACTCCAACATAACTCCAAGATCTCTGATTTTCATCATTATTTTTAGGAGAAATTAATATAAATATAATGTGAAATGTGGTTGGAAAATTTGATTGCTGTTCTTATTTTTGACAGTTAACTTTGTAAATATTTGAACCATAAAATTGTTTAGTCCTGAGTAACAATTAAATAATGCATGTTTAAGATTATTCATTTATTTTAATCATTGTTCTGCATTCTAGCTACATAATTTCTCATTATTAGAAATGCTCCCTACAATTAATGGATATGTATTAAAAGTGTGAACAGAGATTCTAGGTATATTGGGTCCAACAATTTAAAGGACTCATGACAAATTGAAGTTGAAGTAAGGATTTCATAAATGAATGAATGAATGATGAAGTTAAATACTGTGAGCTTATTTAAAGATGTAGTTTTACTTTTCTTCTATAAGTTAGGGTATTGATGATGAATATCAGCAATAGTGTGGGAAGCAGAAGGAAGCTGATAGTTCTAGCCCAAGCTAGTTCTTTAAGGGAGGAGGTCTCCTCATTCATCTTTACATTCATAGTACTGCATAGTACATGATAAATCAGTAAAAGAATGAGTGAATGATTGTGCAAAATGAATAGCTTCAACTCTGTTCCTTTTACTTAAACCTAGTGTTGAAATCAGATCAAAGGGGGGAAAACCTCCAACCAACAAGCCACAAGAAAAAAGCAGCATTTTTAAAATGCTGCTTCTGCAGCCCAGCTTCTTACCAGATTCGTTATCACCCATGCACACAGAATCAGTTGCTAAAGTCACAAGCAATTTAAACAACAGAGTTTTATTTACAAGTAAAATTAACCAGGAAAACAAAAAGTCCTTAATACTATAAGTGGCCGATTATTTTGCCCCATGTCATTTAATCCAAAAGTCCCAAATACATGTCCAAGATGGTGCCCCCTTCAAACCTGAGGCAGGCACTCTGCAAAGTCCAGTCTTTTTTTTTCCATCTTCTCTTTGCTTCTTCTCTCTGCAGCATTCCAAGCTGTGGCTTCTCCAAGGCTCTTCAAACTTTTCCAACAGATGCTGATGCAAACTCAGCTTTCCAAATCTGCCACCTTGCTGCAGCTCCAACCACTTCCTTTACCAGGTCCACCTTTGGTAGCGTCTGGCCAAATTCACTAGCCTGCCCTCAGCAGCCCCTGGTAACCCCCCAGTCTGCCATTCTGGCATCCAACTCCACACTGGCTACTTTTCTGCCAGCCACTGTCCCACCATGACTCCTTCGACTACCAACACACTCTTCCAGGGGGCTTCCCCAGCCAGGCCACCTGGGCCTGTTCTATCAATCCGCCATTCTCCTGTCCCCTCTCGTATCTCTGGCTCCTCTTTTGATCTGCCTTTTCACGCTTCTCCCTTCTTCTTGCATGTCTTCCTCTCAGACTCTGCCCGTCAAGGCAGTCTATAGTATCCAATACAACTTTCTACTGAATCACTACCCCTGTATCAGTGTGAACAGGTATCTAGCACAGCAAACCCAGGATTGGGGGAGTGATAGGCTTAAGGCAAGAGTGAGGGGACTGCAATGATGGGAGCAATGATGTAGTTTCAGGACTGGATGTGACCTCATGCATGACGGACTCTGTACTTAGACCACACAGACTATGAGTTCTGTCCTCTCTGAAAGTATCACTGCCAGGAGATCACCTAGACTCTTCTTTAACTTCCCCAGTCACTCAGATCTAATATAGACTTTGATTCATTTGACTAAGGTATGTAAACACCATCAGTACCTCACACATCAATGTGAGGTTTCCTGAAATGAGGCATCCCTTCCAACATTGGGGATGGTGCTCTCATTTCATTTTTTTTTTTAATTTATGTATTTTTATTCTTTACATCACAGCCTCAGTAAATGGTGGTACTCTCATTTCTAATCACCACCACCACATGGCTTGGGGGCATTTAGATTAGCTTCTGTGACATGGTTGACATGCTCCTTCTCTTCCATATTACTGCCCTAGAACTGGTCCTCAATTGGCACCTTAGGACTCAGTGGGCAGCAATGCTAAACTAGTGTTGGTTAATGAGCAAGAGTTCATCTCAGGAAAATTTCCAGTGACTTGCCCTGCAGCATTCTAGTTTCAGAATGCAAGCATTCAGGAGACATAATGGATTGATCTAGACCAGAGTTCTTTTGTGTTCGCTTCCATCACATAGTCCTTCATACTCATTTCCCCCATATAGGTACATCCTTTGTTAACTCCTACAATTTCCATCTCTACAGCCTATTCCTTCACACTGACAACTGCTTCCTAAGCTTTGTAACCTCCTGTGCCTGTCTAGTGTGTTTCGGAAAGTCTAAAATAAATATGCTGTTTTGTAAGTATTTTATAAGTTAAACAGATACTTATTTTATTTTATAAGTATTTTAACAGATACTCCATAGCCTGCTTCCATTCCCCCTCATAATGAAACAGGGAAACAGTGACACCACAACACTGGGAAATGCCCATGCAGTTCAGTGCCACTAGCCATGGTGTCTGTAGGGATTGGGACAGCGCATAGCAGCATTTCTGAGTAACATTTGGGTTCAGGTGTATCATTTGTTCCTCAAAGTGTACTCAGAAGTGGCCGTTAACAATGAGATTTCTTTGAAAATTGAAGTTATTAAATAATGACTGTCAGTCACATGATTAACAAACACTAAACCAATTATCCCCATATAAATTATCATATTTCCCTCTGTATTTTATGTTAAATAAAACATTTGTGTAAAACAAAACAGAAGAAAATGTGTATGATAATGGCAAGAAATTCAGCAATGCTTTCTTTGCTTATAAGGCTTTGAAATGATTTTATGGGAGATGTATTTTTTTAACGCAGGACTTAATTTCTATGGTACTGGTGTTAATGAGATTATGTTGAAAGATCCACACTTTTCTTGAACAAAATTGGTTTTGAGGGACCGGGCACGGTGACTCATGCCTGTAAGCTTCAGCCTATGAAGCAGCCGGGGCTAGAGATCACGGTTCAAGTCCCACCTGGGGCACTTAGTGAGACCTAGTTCCAAAAAAATAACTGGGCATGGTGACGCGTGCCTGTAATCCCAGCTACCTGGGAAGCTGAGGCTGGGGATTGCTTGAGTCTGTGGTACCCGGGCAATGAGAGCCTGCGTTTCCATGGGCAAAAATACTGAGACCTAGTCTCAAAAAAAAAATTGGTTTTGATTTTGATAACTCTTTATATACAGACTATAGAAAATGAAAACATCTAGTCATTAAAAGCAACAACGTTGCATAAAAGATGTCATTACTTATTAACAAATATTGAGCTAATGTTCACTTTTTTCCTTGAAATTTCATTTGTGGCATACAGAAATTGTTCAGAAGTCAGGGCTGGTCTTGGCGCAGTGTATATGAACAGAAGAAAGATAATTTTCATCAGTAGCTGTGAATTTCTAGGTATGTGAGAACATGCATAATCAAGGCCAACACAGTTTTTGTTGGGGGGTGTTGGGTTTTTTGCAGTTTTCTATTTTTCCACCTCAAATTCTGCCAGTAAAGATTTCATTGATACCAATATTTTTTTATATATGAAAGAATATAAGTTTATTGCTTATTAAGCCCTGATGTATCTGGTATCTAATTTTAATGCCTATCTATATAACATTCTACTTATTGTTTGTGGCAAATATAGATATTATTTTTCTTATATTAGATAAAAGCCTAGAAGATGTCCTGATCAATCAGCTATTGAATTTGAAAAGTAAATTTATTATACCAGGAACTGTGGATAGTATCAAATAGTGGGGATATATTGACATGTTTGCAATTATTCATTTGCTTTAATTGCTTACATCTTTTTATTAGGCATTTGAAAATGCTGTTTGAAATGAATTTTTCTGAGTGATATTGATTTTGTAGTTGAGAGTCTGTTCAACTTTCTATATGAGTGCACAGTGAATTCAGTAATGAAGTTAGTGACTATTTTCACTTCTGGGATTGTAGTGATACTTTTTTTTTTAACGTTTTAGGAGCTGTGCCATGAATTCAGTCTTCATGTTTTTTTTTAATTTTATTTATTACATAAGATTTGTTTACATTTCTTTTTTATTTTTTCTTCCATTTTGGGCGTTACTCCCCCTTCCCCTTCCCCTTGTACCCCCTCTGCTCACTCCATCTCTACTTACACTGCTAGTTATTTTAGTCTTAGATTCTTCCTTTTCTTTGCTGGAGCAATGTTCTTCTGCCAAGTGTAGACATGTTTTCCTGGTATGCAGCAGCCTGTGCTTAGTTTTCCAGGTGTACATTTGCTGCGGGCAGTCAGTTCACACATGTTTGTATCATTTCAGTGCCTCCGCCTTCTTACTGGTCGCAACTCTGAACTGGAAATTCTATCCCCATTTGTGGAAACCTCAGTAGTTGTATTTCTGAGACAGTTTGTCTCTATAGTTAGTCTCACAGCCCTGTGTCCCATGGATCTGAAATGTTCATTTGTTCTGGGCTTTACTTCTTTAGCCTCACCTCCATCTTCATGTGTATCAGCCACTGAATTAGTGATTTTGTTGTTCTGGTGAGGACTGACAGGATTTGGAGACCAGAGGTGGTAACTCCTCCTGATCTGCCCACCAGTAATGCACCCGCCACCCCCCACCTCCCATTGACCCTCACCCCCTCTTAGTTCGAAGGGGGCTGCAGGGAGGGCAGAGCTTCCAGGACCATGGTTAGCCCAAGAGGAGGTGGGCAAAAGCCCCTTGTTTCCAGGTCCCATTTCTCAGTCTTCATGTTAGCATGTTTTAATTGTAAATCAAGATGAATTATCATTAGGAATTCAGTTAACTCACCCTCTCAATAAAATTCCACATAAAGGGCTGGGCACAGTGGCTCGTGCCTGTAAGCTTCAGCCTATGAAGTGGCCGGGGGCAGGGATTGCGGTTCGAGTCCTGCCTGGGACCCGTAGCGAGACCTCGTCCAGAAAAATACAGCTGGGCGTGGTGGTATACACCTGTAATCCCAGCTACCTGGGAAGCTGAGGCTGGGGATTGCTTGAGTCTTTGGTACCCCGGGCAAAGTGAGCCTGTGGTTCCACTGGCAAAAATAGCGAGACCTAGTCTCAAAAAAAAAAATCCACTTAAGCATAAGTGAAAAAGAAGTTATAATTATGTAAATAGAAGAAATATACAAAGAAAGTCATGATAAAGTGCTGACTGAACAGGATAAGTAGGAAAATATTTTTAAAATCTGTCTGTATCTGTATCCCTAGACAAAATGCTTAGAATTTCTAAATGCTTTTTCTGAGCATTTCTCAGAGAAGCTTAGAAATGCTTTTTCAATTTCCTTTTCATTTTAAATAATGTGAATTCACCATGAAGCTACATTACATATCCAAGATGAAATTATGTGATGAAGCTACCGAGGACCAGAAATTAAGATTTCTCACATTCAAATTCTAGCTCAAATATTAACTTTGCTGGTTAATACTTTCTGAGTCATGTATACTATCTGAGTTCCTCAGACCTTTATCTAACTTAATGAACCAGAGAATTCAGGGCCAGGAATGGCAAAGTGCTGTAGGCTTAGCATTCTCCATTGACATAAATTCTATATAATGTATCACCAGACAGTGTCTTTCTCCTGTAGTGAAGTAATTTACACTTTTTAGATAACTGGTGTACATATGGGCAGTGCAGGAACATCTCAAATGCATAGCTTTCCTAGAAAAAAATATGTATGTCTAAGATTTAGCTTTACCTAATTTTATTTCACTAACGTTGGCAAATTCACCTTCAAAATATATTTAAGTTGACTAATAAAAGTAGCATGGAATCTGTAATACATTTCCTTGATGATTATATAAGCTATAAATTTTGTTAAAATATGAAAAGTATTTGACATCTTGAGCAAAACAGAAAAATCCATCCTTTAATGTTGATACTGAGTTAATATGCATTGCTGCTTCTTGAGGATAAGTACAAAAACAACAGCAACAAAAATCACAGGTCAGTTAATAGTCTTGACTCAAATGGTCTATTGTACTAGAACACTATTAAAAGCTGCCTATTCAGGTAAAGGGAAGGTAGGTAAATTTGAGGGACTGATAAATCTCAGCAACAGCAACATGTCTGATATAAAGTATAGTAAAGCTGTCTTTGATATCTTTATCATTTCTGTCAAACTAAAACAATTGCTTGAAAAGAACCTAGTTGATTGCTGAATATGTGCATTGCATTGGACACCACACAAGAAATAAAAGATATGGAGATAAATAAGATACAGTTCTGCCCTTGATGTCTTCAGAGTCTAGTAGAAGAATTTTACCAAAGTAAACAAGGTAAGACAAGTGAGTTGGAAGTAATTCAGAGAGAGAATGCAAAGTAATAAAGTAAGTTTTTGAAATAAGGATGAATAGTGACAGCAGCAAGGAGCTAGAATTAATGTGATTCAAAAACTGAAACAAGTATTGTTTAATAGTTGTCTGAATTTCTGAAGAAGAAATGCATGATGAATTGGTAACTCCTGCAAAGTACGCTGTCTTGGTGGGGAAAATAAATATGAGAAATAGCTCTCAGAACTTCTGAAAGATAGCACATTTCACAAGAAAGCAGTGAATGGAAATTACCTTAAATATATTCATCATGAAGAATGACCTTGAATGTTAAAACAGAGAAGAATTTTATTGCATCGTGGCAGCAAGGACAGTGGTTGCAATAGTGAGATGGGAAGCTCAGTGTCACACTTGGGTTGCGGTTCTTCATAGATGTCTGTCGTGATGGGTAACAAGCTGGAAAGTGCCCTCTCTTGATTGTATTGTCAAGTCAAAACACTGTAGTAGGGTTTTCAGAGGGTGCCGCTTATGTCTAGTCTTAATCAGCCACCAGTGATTATGTGGTGCAGGTTTATGAAGTAACTGTACTAACTGTGTGTGAAGCATGCTGGAGAGCAGTGCATTTTGATTGTAGTCACTGGGAAGTTTAGCCATATTTCTGTGTGCGGAACTGGCAAGTTTATATTTCCCATCTCATTCACTTCTTAGCCTACTTGGTGGTTTCTGCTGAATCTGTCTTGCTCTCTCACTGCTGAAAGTTCTAGGGTCCAAATATTCCTTCTGCATTCTCCTCTTCTCCTCCCTCCCTCAGTCCTTCCTACCCCTCAGCCACACCTACAGCTGTCTGGACCGATGTCATGAGTCCCAGAACTATACTTATAGTTAAGTGCTCCCAGATTTTTATCTCTAGCTCTGACATCTCCCCTGAGCCCATTCATCATCACACTGAATGTTCAATAGCAGATAAAATTCAACATGTCAAAAGCAGGACTTCAGAATCAATACCCAGACCTGCAGCTCTCTTTCCCACCTAGTTTCCTTTTTGTGAGTAGATCACTTCATATCTGGCCAGCTGTCTGACTCAAGACACCTGGTATCATTCTTGCATCCTTTTTCCACTCAGTCCTCATGTCCAAATCTTTAGAAAGTTGCATCAAATTTGCCTCCAGAATTATCCTGAGTTGTTCCTTATGTCATCTTCACTATGTCCGTCTTTGCTGCAGTCATCTTTTCATTAGAATGCCCTCACACCAATGCTATCCACATTCTTCCTCCTACTCACTGTCCCATAATCCTTTGCAGAGTGACATTAGCAGGAATTTGAAAGACACAAGCATCAGCACCATTCCACTTCTTGGCTCCCTTGCCTCCAGAGCTTCCTCAGTCTCCTTTCCCTACTGTCTGCCTTGTGCTGCATCTACCATGGGATCTTCTCATCCCAGAACTCATGCCCCCCCCCTCCCTGGTTTCAGAGGTCCTGCCTGGCATACAAGCTCTTCTTCTTAATTTGCCCAAACTCATGGATGCTCTGGCTCCTTGCAATCACTTGCACATGGCTGACTCCATATCTGCCTTGAGTTTCATTCCATGTTTTGTTTTCCAGAGGTGCTTTGCCCAGGTGTACCACCACCCCCCGCCCCCTGACACACACCCTGAGCCTCCTTGCACACCATTGCCTTGCCACACTCTGTATTTTCTGCAGGGCATGGATGCTCTGTGGTATCTTGTTTATGTGACTTTTTCTTTTATTTATTGACTGTCTCCTCCATGACAGTTGTGAGTTCCTGAAGGGCAGGAGCCTCATCATCATCCTCTGCCTTTTTTATTACCAAGCCCTGAACATCTAGAAAAGAAATGGCACGATAAGTATGTACGGGGGAAAGGGAAGGGATTCTCTCTATGGCTCCATTTGTTCTTTTCTTTCCATCTTCGGAGGCTTTAAAGCCATTTCCAGTGGATAAAAATGCTACAGAGAGCTGAAGAAATGTCTTACTTATTACTTTGATATTGTCTTCTGAGAACAAGGCATGAAAAGTGCATTTTTTAGACTAGTCGGTGTGCCAGATTTTAGCAACTTTTTGCAGCCTTTAAATCTAGCGCTTGCTGCATGATTTTCATTTTGCTCTTTAAAAGGCTATATGTCAAAATACAAGTTGATTTGCAGAAACCTAATGTTAGCACTTTGAAAGGAATGCAGTAGGGGAAAAACAATAAAAATGTGTACTGTTCACTTACATCACAACACATTTTATATCTTGGAATTAGGGATTAATGTATGAATAATCCTTCCATAGAAAAATGAAAGGTAATGTGAAATGGTGTTTTGACTGCAGATGCATTTTATTATTTTCAGGTATTTACAGTCTATACCACCATTTGAAAATGTGCTGTCACTGCAGTTATTTGAGGACAGAGAAGAAGAAAAATAAATGTTTTCTGACTGTCGAATACCTTAGGAAGGAGAAGAAACACAAACTGGAAGGATTATACAATGGCCAAAATATTAAAGGACAATATGAATAAATTATATCTGCCATTTCTAAATTTTCCTTGTCAGTCTTAAGTAATAATCACCTGCTTTTTATTTCATTCCTAGTAATGTGAAATTCCTTATGAGTTAGTGATAAGGCTTCTTTGAATTCTGTGGAAAAAAGTGCAGGGTCATAATTGGAATCTTCAAGTACTGCCAGTACTTGAAGCTCAATTTTCCCCGTTAGAGAATGTGTGCCCTGGATACATACCTCAATTCTTATTTTGTACTGGGAATTAATAAGGAATACCTGAAAGCTTAGTATCTGCAGCATAATAACTCCCTAATAATTTTAGGGAATATATCCTACTTCTCATCATCTTCATTCTCACTCATGTGATCATATATTATTTACGCATCTTACCCATGATTCAGACCTCAGCGATTGTACTATAAAAATAATTCTGAAGAATAAGATTTGATTATATTGATTTGTTGTGATTGATTGGCTATCTAGAGAAATGTTTTTCAATGGAGATATGTAGGAATGACGTAGGAAAAAGCTGACCTAATATTTTAAGGATGCTGCATTCAACAAATTTAATCAGATTTTAGACATCAGGACTTTTTGGAACTTTTAAAAATTAAAGTAAAACTCCATTCCATGTATCTGTAGACTTTAGATTTTTTTAACAAATATGTGTCTAGTGTTTATGTTATTTAAATGTTTAAAGATGTTAAAATGCATATGAACTTCCAAGCAGGACATTTATATGCAGGATTTTCCAAATTGAAATGTTTTTGCACAGAATATGATTGTCTCAGTTTATAGTGAACAAGTGGTGAGAAAGGGAATGGTCTTCTGATCAGGTTAGGGATTCTCATACCAGCATCTGAAGACTCTTATCTGTGTAGTTTGAAAGCTTGAATTTTTCAGTATTGCATTTAGATAGGAGTGAATAAGGGAATCTAAGAGGAAACTGAATGTAGGATGTAATTTAGACTTTCCTTGTTTCATCCATCTTTCGTAGAAGCATATTCCTGTGGCTTAAATTCAGTAGAACAATATGATTAAAGAAAATTGGTCTGTGGGCAGAACAAACTGATTGTGCCTTTTTCTGGGGCTGACTCTTACTCTACTCAGATATTTCTGTCTTCTAGTAAAAGGGGTAGCAAAAATGCAGTGGGGCTAAATAAACCTTGGTTCTGGTTTGGAGTTCAGCCCTGCATTGACTAGTTGTGAACATTGGTGAAGGAAAACAAGATAGCAAATGACTTGCTGACTTGCTTAACTTAGAATGTGTATATATTAAACTGATTTACAATCCAGACACACTGTTTAAGAGCATTGCTCTTAACCACACTACAATGCTCTCTCTACCTGCTTTACTTTAAAGCAATAATGAAGCACCTGGAAAGTCAAAATGTGTGGTACTTTTTAGTACCAATTTCCCCTAGACTGAGTAAGCGCTGTATATATTTATATATATGTGCATATTCCTGTGTATATATATATATATATACATATATACCCCTATTTCCATATGTGTATATTGTAAGTACATATGTTATAGGTGTAATCCAGTATATACGCATAAAATCGGATTATAATGTCTATAGCAACATTATTTGTGATTGCAAAAAAAAAAAATAGGAACAATCCAAATGTGCTTTAACTGATGACTGGACAAACAACATGAACTATCATGCAATCAAATATTACTCAGCATTGAAAAGTAGCCACTATGGTCGAACCTGAACTGGGGAATGTGACTCCTGCCTCAGAAACCTCAGCACAACATTCCTGGGGGTCAAATTGATGGGTTTCTAATGCCTAACGAGACAATTCTCTTCTTTCTGAGTATGCTGATAGCATTAGTGCCTCACCAACACCTAGAGTTGTAGAATTGACAATACAGAAGAGAGAAACTATTCCAGAAACATCCATTGTCCTGTGATGGACTCCACCTCCTGCACAGCCCCTTCTTCCCCACTTCCCATACCTGAGAATCTCTCTCTGTTCCTGCATGATCCCATATTCCTTTCTTTCCTGTAGTTTTCCTTCACCCCACTCTCGGAAACAGCTTTCTCTGAGTGCACACTCTGTTGTCCTCCTTCCTGGGGCTACTCATTAATAAACTGCTGCCTTTGTGGTTCAGTTTGGCTCTCTGAACTCAAGTCATACAACCAGGTTTGGATGGTTATGCAACTGATAAATGCTGCAAGAGTGTGTGTTAAATAAAGCCAGATGTGCAAGAGCACATCGTGTCTGATTCCATTTGTATGAGCTATCTATAAAGCCATACCTGGAACATCAGAAAGTAGATTACTTACTGGTAACCTGGCATCTGGGTTATAATAGGGATTCACTCATGTGAGCATGAGAGAGCTTTGTGGGCTAGATTCTGTTACTGGTTGTGCAAATCTTCACATTTCCTAAAAAGAATCATACACTTAAATGAATGACTTTTTATCATCTGCAAATTGTCCCTCAATAAAGAGTAGTTTTTTTCTTCAATAAGACAAACTGTAACACAGCCCAAAGATTTAGTTCCCTGGATCATAGTTTATAGATAATGATAAAGCAGACTGAAAATCAAGCTCAAAAGTTTATAATCCGTTGCAATTTTTACATTTATCTGCCTTCTCCATAATTTGTAGAAGATTTTTTAAAAAGTCATTTTTTTACATCTACTATAAAAAGAAATTGACAATTAAATAGAAAAGGTTATTTATGTTTCTATACTGATGTAATTTCTCTGAGACAATAAACTGACTATCTGGCTTTGGAAATAAATTGGTTCTGTACTTTATTTAAAGCTTGTGTCTTCCAGAAAAAAAAAATATTTAAATGGAAATTGCACTGGGATTTTGGAGCCTTATGTAGCAGAAGAGCTGCAGCGTAGTAGCGTGCTTGCCTGCACCCTGCATCAGTGATTAATAGACCCCTTAATGGTCAGCCCAATTTCAGAATGATTTATCTATACTTTAATTTCCACTTTCTTCTACTTTGCAAGATGTGCAGGACATCCACTTACCATTTCCCTCATTTAGCAGATTAAACGGGCAAGAGGGACATACAGGAACTGAGCTCAAATCTGGTAGCCTTGAATTGACTGAAATGGGCTTTGTGCTGAGTTTGCCGAACATGGCTCATATTACCAAACTGCTTGCAGTGACCCTCCTGATGAGGGAGGTGTTTCTAGTCCTGTACTCAGGCCTCTGTCAACATGAGTGAAATAACCCAAGTGAGCTGCCACTGCCCACTGCTTCACTTGTTGGGAGCTGGGGGTGAAGTGTGAAGGCATATGTGCCAGCCCCCAGATCAGCCTGTTGGACTCCTGGGAGCCCCAGCCAGGAATGACATCAGAACTGGAGACAAAATCAGGCAGACAGAGGCTCAAGGTTTATTTGAAGACAAAGGAGCTTGAGACAAAATGCAGGGGAGATGTCTCTGGACGGAAAAGACTCCACATCTGACGCTAGAGGAACAGATTACTTTGAATTATGTTCAGGGAGGGCAAGGGAATGTTTGTGCTTGCAGCAGTGAGGTGACTCCCTCTGGTATGTTCTGGGCCTTCCTCTGTTGGCATCTGCACAGTTAGTGATCATGATACATCCTGTATGTAAAAGAAAATGGCAGGTAAATCCCACCCAGAGATGGATATTTTATTATTATAAGGAGCAGTCAGCTGCCAAGGTCACTCTTCTCTTCCCTGTGCTTGCTCTTCAGTACTCACTCTGACTCTTGACCACTTAGTTCTGGTGACCACAGGGTCACCAAGCAAAGATAGCTTGAAAGCATGACAGTGAAATGCCTGTGTAGTGGAAACACACATTTTAGCTCTGAAGGGCACTCCTGAGTTCTCTGTTGTTGACACCAGGGTACCTTGACACCCTGGGTTGCCAGTATGAATTTTCCTGGGATACTGAAACTGGGTGCAAATGGGGCAGAAGCCTCCAATCAACAAGCCAAAGAGGGGGAAAATGGCACTTTTAAAATGCGGCTTCTTCCATCCAGAATCTTCCAGATTCTTACCACCCATGCGTAGCAGTTGTCAGTCAAATGCAATTTAACAACAGGGTTTTATTGACAAGGAAAATTAACCAGGAAAACAAAAAGTCCTTAAAGCCACCAGTGGCCGGTTATCTTACCCCAATTACCATGTTTAGTCCCAAATGTCCCAAAATCACATGTCCAAGGTGGTGCCCTTTTTGCCCCTCTAAACCTGAGGCAGGCACTCTACAAAATCCAGTCTTTTCTGCTTTCTCTTTGCTTCTCTCTTCAGTGTTCCAAGCTCCTCAGCTTCTTCAAGGTTCTTCAAACTTTTCCAACAAAAACTGATGCAAAATCAGCTTTTCCGGTACCACACACTTCCTTCACCAGGTCCATCTTTGGCAACATCTAGCCACCTTCACCAGGCCTGCCCTCAGCAGCTCCTGGTTACCCCCAGCCTGCCATTCTGGCATCTGACTTCGCACCTGCTACTCCTCTGCCGCCACTCTCCCACCATGGCTCCTCGCCACCACCAACTCACTCTTCCCAGCCACTTGGGCTCCTCTATGTGCCCGCAATTCTTGTGTCTCCTCCTCCTCCTCCTCCTCTCTTGGCTCGTCTTTTTATGTGCCCTTCGTTCTTTTCGTTTCTTCTCATGGGTCTTTCTCTTAGACCCCGCCCACAAGGACAGTATTGCACCCAATATAATTTTCAACTGCATCACTACCAGAGGGCCTGGCTACTGATCCAGTCAAGTCACCTCATATCAATTTCAAACAGAATGCTGTGCCCCAGCCTTGAGCGTTTGCATTCATAGATAAGCCATAGGCAATCCCAAAATTTTGCTCTCATTGTTTGAAATAAGTGACAGTTCATCAATCTAATTATTCTGTAGAGCCATCACAGGTATCATAACTGTCATCTTCAACTCTTTTGTTATTCTCATAGCATTCTCTTAGCATCATGACAACTGGTACTGCAGGGGTAGGAGTTTGAAGTATGGCTTGGTGGAACGTGTCAGGGCAGTTATTGATGTGCGTCATCAGGCATCTCACAGTGGACACAGAGGGGAAAAGCATGATCCTGCACTCTCTATAAACATTTGAAATAACGTTCCTGAGTACCTCATTTTTCACATCAGGGCTTCCAGCTTGGTGGAAAAAATATAGATTATTTAACTATTGTGCTGACTGGCCATACATTAAAACAAAAGAGGAAAGACAGACGGCCACTTTCACAAAAGGTAGGATTGGGCTCTGATGTACCTCCAATTTATTTTCCCCACAAATATTCTAAATGATCCATTTCCTGATGCCTCAAAACCTTAGATCTCAGGATATTTCTTACAGACTGAACAACTTTCTGTTAAAGACACTTTTGTAGAAAATTCACAAATCCATTCTCTCCTTTCTTAGTCCTTTTCATGGAGAAATGAAAGTAGTGTTAGTGTGTTTCCTGTGTGTGTGTTTTAAACACTACCTCTTGACCCATTCTCAGTTTAATTCTATTTGTAAATTCTTTTTCTGTCCTATTTTCACTGCTGGGTGTCTTGGTTCTTTTAATGACCAAATAGATCCTATAATCATGTCATTGTTCTGTTATCTTGTGAATGAATGTCCCATACTTGGGAGGATAGATTGTTCCCTATAAGGCTGACTGTGGAGTCTGGATGCTTTGTTTCTTCTTTGCAGCAAGCCTGTTCTCACTTCATGTTGTGTTTTTGTTTTTGTTTTTTTTTTCTATAAAGAAACTGATGTGCTGACAGGCAGGGAGCAAAGATGGGTTTCTTTTTTCAGAAAGCAGTGTGCCTGGGAACTATGTAAACATTTTTTTCTGGTTACATTTGTTTTGTTTTTAAGACATTGAGCTTTGTAGATAGAAGTGGGACTGAGTGGGGTGGCCTTAATGGAAATCACATGTATTGGCTAGTCTGCAGACACTTGTTGGAGTCTTCTGCACACATGTTGGATAATGGATTCTGTTTCTGTTCTATGTTTCTGGCTAAGTCGAGCACTGTGCATTTTAAAGTCTGGGAAATCTATACATTTATTGGAACTTTCCCATTCCCCAGGCTATAAAGCAGGAAAGTTTTAAAATGTAGGCAAGAGAGATTAGATTTCTCTAAGATAAAGCAGATTTTTATCTTTTATTTTGTTTGAAGAGATTGTATCTGTTTCTGTCCCATCCAATAGTAAGTATCTTAAAGAAGCCTCTGATTCTCATTGTTAAATTCCTTCATTGGTTTCAAATACATACTCCTCCTCCCACCCACTATTTAAAGAGTATATTCAATGGTAACATGCATGCTTGATTTCCAAAAATGCATATTTCTAGAATGTAGTTTTTAGCATGCATGCAAAGTAGTTCTGTATGTCTCTTAACCAACAAAAGGATCTTGGAATATTTTAATTATGCTCAATAGCTTAAAATATTTGACTCATTCTGATTCATGTGCTAATATAAGCATTAATGTATTTATTGTTTTATATGAACAATGCTTACTTAGATTTCCTGAAATGCTTCCCAGTTTCTTTGTTCACCATTGCTTCTCACTCCTTTCTGGTTCAGTTTTGATTTTTTTTTTTTTTTTTTTTTTTTTTTTTTTTTTTTTTTTTTTTTTTTTTTTTTTTTTTTTTTTTTTTTTTTTTTTTTTTTTTTTTTTGAGACTAGGTCTTGCTATGTTGCCTGGGGTTGTCTCGAACCTGCAGACTCAAGTGATCCCTAGCCTCAGCCTCCCAGGTAGCTGCAATTACAGGTCCACCACCACACCCAGCTCAGTTTTATTATTCTTGCATATCCTTTACTTGTTTAGTTAACAGCTAGCGGAGCCTTTTTTTGTTTTGAAAATGTTTACTTTGCATTTCAGATGATGATTTACTTGGCCTAGGTTTATGGCTGAACTGTTCATTTCTACTAGGGCTTTTGAAAATATTAACTATCTTACTGTTTCTATTATGGAATCTGAGAAGTCTGAAATCAGCTGTCACTGCAACTTTCATTCTTAATAGTCAGTCTGTCTTCTCTCTCTGACTGTGTTCAAGATCTTCTATAGTCTTTTTTTACTGATCATTTCATTATGATCAACCCAATGTGGGTTTTTTGAAAATCATATTTATATCTTGTTTTTCTCCTTCTACTGGATTTTTTTTAAACAAAATCAATTCTGAAAAGTTTACAGCCATTCTTTTTCTTTCATTGAGGTGTACTTGGCAAATGATATTATATTCATATGAGGTTTACAATTTACTGATTCTATTTTTGCACGCATTGCAAAATGATCACCATACTGGACTTAATAGGCTGTCAACATCTGCCACCAAATATGCTTGCACATTTTTTTCTTGTGGTGAGAACTTTATTATTTTTTGTTGTTGCTTATTTTTTTCTTAGAGACTAGGTCTTGCTATGTTGCCCTGGGTTGTCTTGAACCCATGGATTCAGATGGTTCCTAACCTCAGCCTCCCAGATAGTTGGGATTACAGGTGCATACCATGGTGCCTGGATTTGGTGAGAACTTTAAAGTTGTTCTTCATGAGAACTTTCACATCATTCTTTCTTTAAATGGTAACGTAGTCCCATTTTCCTTATTTTCATTCTCCTTAGAACATTTATAACATGTTTCCTTATTCTTCTATCATTTACATCTCAATCACTTTTTAGTTGTTTGTCTTTATATTACTATATTCCTTTCTCTGTTTTCTGCTTCACTATTTTCTTATACTTATTTGCATAGATGTACTATATACATTATATATGTTTATTTAGACCTATAAAATACGTATTTCACAGTTTATCTTTTTTTGTTATCCTAAGTGGTTGGGTTTCTATTCCTCCACTAGACTCTGGGTCCTAGTGAACTGTTTTCTCATTCATTTTATTATTGTTGATTATAGGTTCATCAAAATCTTTAAAATATTTTAAACTCTGACTTGACTCTTTTTGTGTCATGCTTATATGCTCTCACTAGCTCTCCCAGCTAGGCATGCTTATATGCTCTCACTAGCTCTCACTGCCTGTCTCAGTGTTACCACTTTGCATTTGAACCCTAAACCCAAGTTAAGTTGCCTTTAAAGTTTCTGAAAATAAAAAATGGCTTTCCCTGCCATTTCCCTGCCATTCTTCCATTGTGCAGAAAAACATTCTTGTCTTCTGCTGTATGCAGATTAATTTCCTTTTGTCTTGCCAGCTTTTTTCACAGAGGATGCAGCTCTTCTAGGATTCTCCTTTGATGTAAGTTGCCTGTTATTTGTGGTCCACCTGAGTATCAAGCCCCAATCCTGCTGGTACCCAAACAAACAGTCTCCTTCCTGCCCTGCACAGGACTTGTTTCAACACCAGCTCACTGATTTCCACTGCTGTTTTTGGCATCTGAACAGTCTTTTACCTTGTCGAGCAACTATAGATAGATATTTTAGAGAAGTTTCAGGTGTTACTGTGAACAATAAGTCTCCCACACCCTTAGTTTTTTTGTTTCTCTATTTTATCTAAATATTTGAGAATCATACACAAAATATTTTTAATATGTAGATTTGACTCCTATCATTAAGAAACAAGTGACAATGAAATAAGCTAGTAGGAAAGATTATTTTAAATATTAAACTTCAGAGGGGATTTACTGGATCCAAAAGAGAGACAACCTTATCTTTATATATATCACTCACTAAACTAAGAGTGAGTATTTTAAAGTCAAAGATTCTGGAGCATATTAAGAAGTCTAATTACATATATACATACATAATACCCTTGAATACCCTTTTCTACCTAGTGTAAAAAGAAGTAAATTGGAAGGAATATAATCTACTGGTCAAGTATGACTTTTTCTTGATTTTTTTTTTTATTAAATGAAGCTACTTCCTCTATCTTTGTCTTCCTAGTTTGCTTTCAACTCACTCGCTCTTGGAAACTTTTTGAAAAGATCTCTCTTAAGAGGAATGCTGACTTAGCAGTTTTGTTCTTGGTTTGCTTTGAAGTGCATGCAAAATAACACATCAAGGCAAAAGAATATTGCGATGCCTAGAAAATATTATGCTGACTTCTGTGCTAGAAATATTAGCTGGATTCAGTAAGTCTTTTTGAATGCCTCTTCCGGTGCTTAGGAACCACTTTTAAAATACAGAAGCAACATGAAAGGCTTCCCCAATGTCATTCTTGAAGTTATAAGTAGCATAATATTTTTAAACAAAATTGCATCCAAATGGTGTCTATACAGTGTATTTGACCTAGTATTTTTTTGTAGGTTATAACAAACAGAGGCTAAAGGAATTTCAATAATAATCAGTAAAATAATAATACTGTGAAACAACCACTTTCCATTTCTTGCTCATTTAAGTTTAACAAGTCCATAAGATTCTATTTTAATCCTTCTTAAAGACAAGCAAAGTTAAGAACCTCAATCAGAGTTATGAAACAAGGAGATCTCCAGGCACAGATCATCCACTGCACAGTCTGGCTCCACAGTCAGGCTGTGAACTATTCCTCCACACTACTGTTTCTTCACACAACCTAATAGGCACACACACACACACACACACACACAAACACACACATATCTGTGATGTGACAATTATCTTAGAAATATCTTTATCTCTCTCTACTTTTCTGTGGATTTACCTGATAAGAAAGGAAAGGGGCAAACATATTCACCATTCATTTTATAATAGTGACCCTTTATTATGGATTATCTGATAAATGATGAATGACATATATTCCAGTTCTACTGGCATATGTTATTTTAGAGGATCTTAGATATGTATTTCATAAGATTGAAACCAAGAGCATTTATCTATGCACTTAACCTCAAGATCTGAAATCCTTGCAAGCCTTAATTTGTTATTATTAGAAAACAGCAGATTTTATTTCAAACTTAATATCTATCTGGTGACTTAATTCAGCATCTGTGCTTTAGATAGCTCAGAACAAGCTAATTGGTGACATTTTCCATTAGCTGGTAACTTATTTTTTGATGCTTAGCCAATTTACACAGATTACCTATTAACCAATATTGGTTATTTAATTATTATTTTGTAGTCAGCCAATGTAATTTTATTGTTTTCATATTATTTAAGTATTTAAAATATTCCATTTTATTTAAATCTATAATGGTGTGGAAAACAGTAAAAATTAAATGTAGCCAATTAATACTAAGTATAAAAATGGAAATAAAGTCCTAATGACTAGGAATAACATCTAGGAATAACATCTTGTTTCCTTTCATGATCTATCAATATATAGGATAATCTGTTCCTTTATTGTTTGGCTGACTAGATAAGCTTACTAAAACATTCTGTTTTCATATGCAGCAAATCCAAGGCTCTGAAATAAATGATGGTAACTTTTCTGATTCTCCATCTTCTTTACTTTAAAATAGTCTCCTTGACATTTTAAATCAGTATCACTGAATTCAAATCTGTGACACAAATACTACAAGGATTTTAATATTGATGGCATTAACGTATGTGATGTCCTGTGAAGAGAGATACATGAGACAGGCAAGCATAAAGTTTTCATGAAGGCAGCATTCTAAATGCTGTGTAAGGACTTTGTAAATGTGCCAAAGGAAAACATCAGGGTTTTTTTTGTCTTTGTTTTGTTTCATTTTTTCATTTTAAATTTCATTCTGTTTACTGAAGTAACATTATATAAGTTTCAGGTGTTCATGGAAAAACAACACTTGTATACAGTCTAAGAAATTCACCTCTAAAAGTCCTCTCTGTACTTCATCATGAGACTGATCTTTGAAGAGAGTGTGCTGTAGGGAAGATGACGTCTAATTTAAGCACTCAAGTCACTTTCAAAGGTAGAGAAAAAGTGCTGTGTTGAGGCGATTCCATGTGCCTCCAGCACAGCCCTAGGTGTGAACCAGCGGTAATACAGCATCTCACTACGGCTCTCCACATTAGACTCTTGGGCCAACTCTTTCCTCTTTATTCACAACTGAATGGATAGTGCTGACAGGTGCTCACTTCTACTCTCAAACAAGGCACAACATCTGACTCTTCTCTGTTCCTCTGTCTCAGTCTCACCGTCAAATCTACCTTTAGCTGCAACCCTTAAGTTTGAACTAGCTTTACTGCTTGGGCAGTTTTTGCTTTGCCTTTCTGTGAACTGGCAGACTGTGAATTGGCTCTCAGTGATTTGGCTGACTTCCTGCATAAGCCTAGAGGCAATGAGTGAGAGAAATATCCATTGCCTACAAATTTAAAAAAGAGACCATTATAAGACCTTGGTCTTGGCAACCAGCAGAGCAGAGGAGAGGTGGAGGTGCCAGAGAGCAGGAGGGAAGAAACAAACAAGCAAATGGTGACAAGCTGTGAGGGTGAGGACGCAAAATTTTCATCCGTTTTAAAATTATGCTGAGGCTGATCAAATGCAGTCTCTTTCCTGTATGTGCCAAAATAGAAAGATTGTTCTCCAAATAATCATTGGAAATTATATGCCAGGTCATGTGTAGAGACTGGAGATTTGACCTTTATGAAGTTACAATACTTTGTCTTCTGGAGCTAAAAGATTATGCCAGAGACAGGCAAAAAAAAAAAAAATATATATATATATATATATATATATATATATATATGTCTCTGTATGTGTGTGTGTATATATATATATATATATATACGTCTATGTATATATAAAACTATGTTGGTTCTAAAAAAAATACATGGGAAAGAAAAGAAAATGTTTCCTCTCCTCCTATTGTTTGATTAAATTCTCCATTTTCACTTTAACTAAATTGTACCTCCAGGTAATATTGTCAATATTCGTATTGAGAAAACGGTCCATGCTCAGAGAAAGGAGATAAAATACCATTATCCACACCTGTGGCTAGCCACCCATCTGCTATCAGCTGTGAAGGCACATCGTGGGCTTTCTTCTGCTCAAATAGACCTTCATTCAAACGAAAATAACAAAGAAAAGATCTCTCTTCTCTCTGAAAAACATGCCAGGCACACATCACTCACAGGCAGTGTCACTGTCCTTTGGTAAGCTGAAGGGTGCACTCACCTGTAGCTGCAGGGTGGTATTGAGTCCCAGGGATGACAGCCTCCCACCTATCAGTTCTTTTTACCTTGATATCTCCAGAACCTCAAACGCACTCTGTCCATTCTGAGTCCATATGTTTTTCCACCCTTCTTGCTCCCAACCAACCTCTATCTTTCTACTTTTTTAGGTCCATCTTGTGTTGTTCACCCATTTATTCCTGCTTTTTACTTCCGTTCCAACCCTCACATCTAATCCACCACTCTGTGTCCTACCTCACAAACTTCACTTCCTTTTTTCCTCAGTTTTTCCTGAGGCGATTTTCCTTGGGGCGATTGCCATTTCTCACCTGGACAACTGAGTCATTCTCAGCCTGCTTAGCCACCAAGTATTCCTTTCAATTTTCTCACCTGCACATCTAAACATGTCATTTTTCTGATCAACAGTATCAGTGGCTACCTCTTCCCTGTAACAATAATTGTTAACCCTGTTGCTAGTAGGCAGAATCTTCCTTCAAAGGCTAGTTTCTGTAACATCTCAATTACAAGGAACTGATTAGATGTGAAGTTGAATGTGGAGAGAGGTTCTTACCATGATGCCTCGATGTGTGACCTCAGCTACCTTAGGGTGGCGGCAGAATGCAATTTGAGAAGGACCCATTTGTACAAAACATTATATCCCATGTCATAACCCAATTTAGTCTCATTTCCTATGTTTCACAAGTCTGGGCTTCAGAGTCCAGCAACACTGAATTATTGTTCCCTCACTTCACACTGAGCTCTATTATGCTTCTGTCTGTGAGCCCTGGTCTGTCTGTCCAGAATGTGGCCCATGACAAAACCAGCAAACCGTGGGGAACTCATCATCTCAGACTCACTGAGTGTCACTGTTTCCTTGTCATGCTCCCACCTCCCACCCCTAATTGCACTAAAACTTTCCTTTTATATGTGTTGTCATTGTAATTTTCCTTGATCTGAGCATCATATTGCTTTGTGCCTCTTATTTTCACAGCTGTTTTTCTAAGATGCTTGAGGACAGTAACCTTGTCTTCATTCTTGATTTCTCAGTGTCTCGCACAGTCTTTTAGTCTGTTGTAGGTCACTGAATGCATATTTGTGTCAGAAATCAATAGGTCACTTGCTTCTTTAATTATTGTCATTATAGCAAAATTAATTTCAAAGATAAATATACTCAGTGTTTTGTATAGTGATATGTTCCTTCATTTTAAATCGGATTTAACTGTTTCCATCCACTTTTAAATGGAGTAATAATTCAAATGTATGTTGGTTGAGAATAAAATGATTGAAGATGAGTTGGGACTGGTAAGTAAACAAACCCAAAAAGCTTTCAGTCATCACACCCTGAAGATGAAACATTGGCTGTTCGTTTCCCTAACGCGCTGTTAGTAAATTCAAGCAATTGGAGAGTGTCTGGAGTCTCCATCCCATTTGAGGTTTTCCTTCTCTCCTAATTTTTCCATGAGAGTCAAAATCACTATGTGCCACTGTGTTATCTTCAGGTTACACCTAGGTAAATGTAACCTTCAGACTTAGTAGTGCCTGGGAAAGAAAATCAGATTATAAAAATGATTCACGTTCTTTTGGTAAACGTACTATATATCTTATGTCAGGTGAATTGCAAAGTATACCTGGGTGGTTACCCAATTATAACTTAAATAATTTGTACTTATTTTTAATATCTATATTGAGAATCTGATGCACAGTACAGAGTATTTCCCTTAACTGTAAATGGAGAGATAAGCCCTTGCTGTAAGCTCAGCCCGTGATCTCTTTGTGAAGTAGGGCTTCAGCGAACTTGCTTGAACTAGAGGGGGCTGAGGCAGCCTTGGAGGAAAAATAGCCCAAGGCCCCTTGGGCTTGGTAACCTTGGATAGATCTCAGAGACCTGGGTTTCAACCCTGTTCATCTTCTTACTAACTGAGGGACTACTTAGACCAGCCCTTAACTTCTCTAACCTCTAATTCTACTTCTGGGAAATAGGAACGATAATATCTGCCTCATAATGAAATTCATTTAGATAATGTGCATGAAGTACTTAGCTTAACTCCAGGTATTCAGTTCCAAGCATTCAATAAATGCTGGCTATTATTTTTATTTGACCCTCATATAAAGAATAGCAGTCCTCTGAAAGGCTCTGCCATTTAGTAGGACAGCTGAGGAAAAAGGAAAAAGGAAATGCCCACATATACTGAGAACAAGGAGCTCGGAAAATGTCAAAGTGTGATATTATAACAACTAATGTTTAATTTTGTTCATATTCTTAATAAAAGGACCTGATGGGATTTAAAAGTATATGAGCAAAGAGATTGTGCAGGTGAATGCATACAGCAAGTACAAACAGGGCTTTCCAGAAAATTCAACAGATACCACTGTTTTTATAACCTAGTCAACAGAAAGCTGAATCACATTTATATTTTCATTTTATATTGACTCTTGGTTCAAAACATTTCATAACCTTCTAAGCTGTGGACTAGGCCTACCTCATTTTTTTATGATGCATTGTCATAGTCTTCATTTGGCTTGGCATTTGGAAAGGTATTCAGTTCCTTTCTTTGAGCAACAGATGATGCCTGTATTTCTCAGATAGAACATTGTCATGAGGGTATTTCAGAGAGTGAAATAACATTGCTGGTTTATATACTTCAGTTGGTTTATATTGTGAGTTCATAAGCCATATGAGAATGTAAATGACTTGAAATGAGACCTTTGATAGAAAACCTTCTTACCCAACTTCCTGTACACTACAAAAATTCCTGTCAGCAACCTATTCATCTAAAGTCAGCTCTTGACTAAAATCAAGTATTTGTCCCTGTAGCTCCCTTCTGACTAGATGCCTTGCCAGCATTTGATTGTCTTATCATCTGGAAATTGTCCAATATTTCAATCTCTCTGACACCTCTATCTTTCTGTTCTCTTTAAAAATGCAGATACTGAGTTGTGTCTATGTCCTGTTATATAGACAAGACAGAAATTCTTTATTTACTGAAGAAGAGGTTAACAGAATGAAATAAACACTTGCTACTTAGTCTTTTTACATTATCACAAATGTTCAACATGCACACTACCACTTTATAAGAAACACATTCTAATTGCACTAAAACTTTAAACCCAGTATTGTATAAGTCTTAAAAGTCTGGGGAAGGAGACAAAAAAGAGGGCAGGGGAGGGAATGTAAATGATAAGTATTTTAGTTGAAACAAAATTTAATTTTTCCCGGCTACTATTTTTGACCAGCTATTATGAACAAAAATCCATGCCAGATTCTATGGAAATAACGGGGATGAAAAAGACTCTTCTCTCAGAAGATTTGTAATGTATAATGCAATTATCAATGTGTGCTGGAAATTACTCTCTTAAACAAAAGGAAAACATTTAAGTCACTTAAGAAGGGGTTTCAGGTATAACTGTGGGCACCTCAGGGTTGGTTCATGCAGCAGCCCCAATGTGGCAGGAGCCAAGGTTCTTTTATTGCTCCATGTGTCATCCTTGGTCTTGGTATTATGCTCAGTCTGGTGACTAGTTATCTGCAGTACTTCCAGGCCCTGCATCTTGAATGTCAATGACCAAGAGGAAAACACATGCCATGTAATCTTGCGGTTACTTTCCTTAAGACTGAGACTTTTTTTTTTTTTTTTTGCTGGAATCAACCCAGCAATCTCCCTTTTATATCATATTTTTAGTATAGGAACCATAATTGATTTCGAATGATTGTAAGAACTTGCTGTCCTGGAGTGACTAATAACCCCCCAAATAGAGAAGTTCAGATTTCAAATGACTATAATACAGACCAGAATGGAGTAAATATTAAGGAAATATTTCTGAAAAGAACAATATGTTTAGAGACAGGAAGAAAGTGACCACAAACTGTGTGTGGTTAGAAGGGGCAGATGAAGAAAGTGTCAAAATTGCCGTCACATTATTGATAGATTTTTAGAATTACTTCTTACTCGTAGCACCTCTCACTACCGGGCTATTTATTATATAATATTATGCATTTCTTTCCTCATTGGAACTCCACAAGAACAGGAAAGTTGGCCTTCTTAACCCTCAGCATGACCTTCGTGGTGAGATGCATCACAACATGAATACACAACCTTCGAGAATTTGAACAGGCAAGAGGAAGGCATCCCAGGTAAAGGGAGTGTCCACAGTCAAAGTTGTAACTTAGGAAAAGTTCAGACACCTGCCAGAAACTTTGGAAAAGGCAGAGTAAGAAGCTATGCTGACATGACAGTGTAAGCAATGCAGTAATGAGGAGAACTTTCAGAGTTAGATGGTGACATAAGGGCTGTGCTTTAGGAAAAGAAACTAGCAGTGAGATAGAAGATTGACTGCAAGGAGCAGGAGAAACACAGCTAACCCAGCTGGCCAGAGGCTGCACGAACAGTGCAGGGATTATTGAAATCTTGATTTGGAGTCAGCAGAGGAAGGGAATGGCAATAAATACTTATCTGGCAAATTTGCAGATAAGAATCGGGAATTATTCTTAAAATTAGAGAGGAATGGATTCTCAATGGGAAGATTAAGAGATACATGGCAACAGAATTCTGTCAGAAGCAAGCATTACATATGGTTTAGTTTTTAAGGACTATGGGTTGCAAAGACAGCATGCTGTGGTTAAAAAAATAAAAAATTAAAAATGCTGCAATTCTGTTTCTAGGTTCTCCAGGTTGCTATATGGGAGATGGTCAGAATGACAAATTTTGTTAAAAATTAGTGACAGAAAACTTACATGCTTTCTGTAAGAACATAAATTATATATAATTTATAGAAACCTTTTAGGATTAAGAAAGCAATTAAATTAAGGTGATGACAGAAAAAGCATAGAATGAGAAATTTTAAGAAGGGAATGTTGACTCCATCAACAAGTTTTGCACTCTGCAATTGTTTAATTGTTACTTAGCATGTATCTGGGCTTGAATCATATGTTGTATAACATAAAAGAATTTTTTATGATGCCTTTCAACCCTTTTTATGCTTTTAAGCAGTGATAACAAACTATTTTAGACACATGAAAGTCTGTGTAATGTTGAAGAGATTTATTTAAATATCCTTAAACAGAGTCATTTTATATTTGGATGTAAGTATCAGTCTCTGTCAGCAGTTTTTCTGTGTATTTTAGACTTGGGTGTAATTAATAACTTACACAAAAATGTAAGCCCATTTATTTTTAGTCTATCACTTGATAAACGACATTTGACCTACTCCTTTGACTGCTAATCCTAAACTTACTGAAATTCATCATAATATCACAAGTTACTTCATGTTTGTTCTTTGTTATTTATCAATTCCAGCCTCTAGAGGAGTTATTCAGTTCATAAGCACAATTTTTAACATCTGTAATTGCTGTTGGATGACCACTGAGCCCTATTTAAACATTCATAATTCCTTTAAACTCTGCACATCCTGGAATAAGATGCTGGTCTATTTAAATAGATCTGTGTGTCGTGCTTACCTTAGCATTGTCTTCTAAAGTAATTTATAACAAAAGCTTGTGGTTACAAGTAATATGAGAAAATCTCCACATTACGTTTTTAGAGAGGATTGAGATCCTGAAAGAGGGCTTACTGGAGATATGAAACCACATTTCTCCATACTGCAGAGGGAAAACTGAGAAGACATATCATAAAAGTATCTTGGAGAGGAATGATGGATCCATTCACTAAAATTGCAAGATCAAAACAAATAAACAAACAAAAAAAAACACTGAAAGGGAAGTTTTAAGAATGCTGCTAAATATATTTAAGTTCCTTGTGTACAGAACTTCTCTGACTTCAACATACTGGCATTCCCTGAGAATATACAAGCAATGTTTAGAAAGGGCTGTATGTTGTTCTCGTTAGGTATATTTGACTCGTCATTTTACTTGTACAACGATGATGCTATGGTGACTTCATATGTATTATCCCACATTATTCTTCAACTCTCTCTCTCTCATATGTGGTGTGAGAAGTTGTTGTTTAGCAAGCAAACGTTTAGGTGCTGGAGAGATCACATTGCTGTGTAAAATGTGGTAAAATAAGGATTAAACCCATTTCCATCTTCCAGTATGCTCCAGTCTATTCCCATTCATTCAGAAGTTGTTACAGTCACACAGAAACTTCAAAATGTGTTAAGCTCACCATTTAGAGATAATTTGGAGTTAGTGTGCTTTTTTTTCTCTCAAAAGGATAAAAATCTGTTATCGCTACATGAATCAATGTGACAGAAAAAGCAAAAAGCTGCGCCAAAATGACATCTTTAAGGTGCACCAACACCAAGAACTAATGCATGTTTTGAGGGACTGAAATTGGAAAGAGGAAAGGTTAAATACAGGACTCACTAGGAACTTGCAGCCCACCTTGTGAGCATTTGCTTACTGCAATGGTGAATACTCTTACTGGTTCATTTCACACCACTAGCTCCTGCCCCAGTGTGTGGAGTTGGGAGGATGCACAGTAGCTCACCATCTGTGGAATTTCCAGCATCCATGGTAGATGCAAAGAACCTCAGGAACATGTATAATAGAAAAATATGGGGACAGGATCACTTTGAATATTCATCACTCTTGTTTTAATATGATTATTTGTTAGTTTATATCATTTAATGTTTCAGGGTGGTTGTATTTTACAATACGCTTACAATTTCCAGAAAATTCAACAAATGGCTTTTGCAAGCTGGTTTGAACTGAATCTAGCCCACCCCTGGGTTTGATGGATTAGAATATCTAAATCCTGTAGGAAATAAACTAGCTGGGAACCATTTTAGGCCTGTCTCGGTATGGTTTTCTCCTACTCTTTTGAAGTTTAGTGTATGAGTTTTAAGGTAACGAAATTTCAGCGGTGTGGGTTTTTCTAGGAAGGCTTCAGTCTATGTCTTGCTAATTTGCATTCATCATTGATCTTTGCAGCACCTGAAAGGGCAACCCACATGATTCAAAGTTAGCATGAAGATCAAGAGTCATTTGCCTTAGGGCTGGATGAAGATTGCAGAATTTGTGTTTGAACATTACTATCATCTCTATTGCAACTGACAATACAGATGTTATGAATTATCCAGCATCTTATTTTTACTTCAATTCAAAGAGAAAGATGAAAACTTGGTTTGAGTAGAAAGTGAAGAGATTTAAATAACCCCTTGGAAGTACATTTAGAAGTTAATGTACATTTCTGAATAACATTTAAAAATTAAGGGTCAATTATATAATTTGCAGTAAAATCTATGGGAAAAATACCATATTGTTTTCTCAGTTGCCAGTGAAAATATTTTACTTATTAAACTGGAGAGTTAAGAGATGCTTCAGGCATACTTCCCACTGTACTTAGAAATTTTGTTTTGTGGATTAAAATGTTGGGGGCAACTTCTTTGTTGATTACAGTCCCAGTAAGGCACTCCTTAATAAATTAAACAATATAATCATGTTTTATGAATAAATTCCCTCAGCGTTCTTCAACATCTGTAATAGCAACTCTTAATGGGAAGCAGTGTTAATTTTTAGAAACCAATCCACACAATCAGATGTGTGGGAAATAGTAACTTGGGAGAGGAAAGTGACTAGAAGGGACATAGGGTTATCTGGAATTACTGGCAATAGTAGATTCTTGTTCTCTAAGTTAGTCTCATCAATATGAATTACATGGGAAAAAAATTGCATTGATCTGTACTGAGGGTTTTTATACTTGTCTGCATAGATGTTAGATTTCAGTAAAAATAAGCAAATGATTTCAGGGTAATTGGTAAAAAAACTTTGACATACAATGGAAAATTTAAATAAATTAATAAAAATACAAGGGAGTCATTTGATTTTGCTCAGTTGCCTTTAGATTTCATGAAATATAAAGTTCCTGAGTATTAACTTAACCAAAATATACTTGATGGGAAATGATTGCAAAGAAACAGAAAAGCAAGGAATCGTAACAGAAATATTAAGTTGAGAAACTTGACTCTTGGATGGATTAGGCATCCTTCTTGTGCACATTTTCGTTATCATTCAAGTAGTCACTTTATTCTAATTATGGTTTTGTGTTTATCTTCTTCAGCACAGTAGGGTCATAAAGAGCAGAAATATTTATCTTACTCATCTTTTTCTCTCCAGTGTCTAGCATTTATTATGACAGGTAGTCTGTGCTCAGTAATTATGATTTGTACGCATGAAATGAAGAAGGAATACATGCATGCTTCATGAGTCTTATTTACTGTTCTGAGGTCTGCTTGCATATTTTATTGTTGACAGTTCTCCTCATTCCTTTCCTCTTTCTGATAATTCCTAGAAATTAATTATAAGGTACTCTGGTTGATCCTACAATCTTTTCATCTTTTTTTTTCTAACCATTTTCCTTTTCAGTCTTTTTGTCCTACTTTCTGGGAGTTAATCTTCTAATCCTTTTACTGGCATTTTAATTATGGTAATCAAATGTTTAATACATGAGAGCCTTTTCTTATTTTAATTACATATTTTCATGGAACAATATTCCTTTCTAGTGGAAGCAGTATATTTTCTCTCCCTCTAAAGATATTCTTCACAATATTTGACTTTTACCTTTTCTCCATTATATTGCTTCTAAATTGTTCCTGCTTTTCCCTTCCTGAGCTTGTGGGAGTAGGAGATAGGTTAAGAAGATTTTCTTTAGTGCTAAGATTTTTTTTTTTCTGAACTTTTCTAGGACAGCTGCTAACATGTCAAACAATATGTTAGGCAGTTGTAATCGCAGCACTGCAGAAAGTAATTGTGAGAATGACCAAAGTGGAAGCCAGAAATCCCCATCTTGAGGGTTGTTATGCACTTATTCTGTTGAGGTTCAGCTCTCAGAGACTGATTCTCAAAGTCACAGGAGTTTGAATGAGTCAGCAGCCTATTTCTCAGAGAAAGGACAGAGTGCATGCTGCTTCACTGGGCGCTTCCACTCTGATCTGAGATGGCCTCCTACCTTCAGGCAGCAGAATGGCTAACCCCATCCCACCTGGGTTTTTGTCCTGTCTGCTGCTGGCAACAAAATGAAACCTACTGCTGAAGCTGCAAAATGGAGA